>JBBPSC010000065.1:1870-39759 GCA_038093395.1 Baorangia bicolor
AATGTGTGCTGGTTTACATGGCGCCCGAGTCGTCTTCTGCCCTTATCGACTGGTTCGTGAATTACTTCGCCTCCACTGACGACGGGAGTATTCTCGGAGCCATTGTATATGAGATGTTTGGCCTCCAGGACACCTTTGGCCAAGTCATGTTGAATAACTTGCAGGTATTGGGGTCTCTTTTCCCTCTCGTTGCTTTCACCTCAATTGCGAGCCTAGTCAAGGAATGTGTCTTTGCCGGGCGCGACCCCGTACCCCACGGTCGATTCACTCCCCGAACGTTTCACTCGACACGGGTTCATGTTCTCCTACGCACTGACATTGAGCGAGGTACGTGAGAAATACATCAGTCACTCTGAGCTTGAGCGGTGAGTTTTTTGCTACGCAGTTCTGAGTATGTATCTCGAGTCTTCGTCTGACATCTTTACCACGCAGGATATCCCATCTCGAGTTGCTTGACGAAGTAGAGGAATTGAATCTAGTGCTCAAACATTATGCTATCACTTGGGCTGCCAAGGCATCCATGCCTATGGAGAAGTCGAGTCCTTGGGGACAGTGGGGATTAAAAATGACACCACCAGCTCCATCTCATGTTTGATGTCGCGGGAGGCAGTTGCATGGGCTTGTGTTGCTGTTTCTGTGTCGAGTAAACAGTGTCTTGTAAGTGATCATCTGTGTTGTTGCACCATGTTGTCGACGTTTTTGGCGTTGAAGTTGCGAACAAAGTGCGTTGAATCGTCCCAGCAACCCACGGCTTCTCCCAAAACTCAGATAGTGCTGAGTTACTAGCTCGCCAATGTACCTCCCTTCTTTCGGACTGAATACCGAGCGTCTTGAAACTGGAAATGAGTTTTGCAATCTCTGATATTTCCGACCAAGCAGCGATGAAGCAGCCCTGTTTTGTGTCATGATCCTGCCTTTTACGAGTATCTTGGGGGTGAGAAGAGATGTCTTTGGCAGCTCCTTGGTTGACTCATGGTGCGCCGCAGACGCACGATGCGGCAAACGGATACGTGGTCTCAGTCTGATCCTGGGCGCCATCGGCCATCGACCCTTCAAACCCTATAGTCACCGGCTGACATACTGTTCCGCTTATTTAGACACATCCCTGACTGCCTCATGTAAATATGGTTTAGCCTAGCCATGTTGAATTCGGGGAGATAGTTATGTGATCTATGGAACATGTATATACAGGATGAATACGAGGGGGGTGCAGTGTTCTCCAGAATGATCGGGTTTTTGGTTTACAGCTTGGTCTTGAACTGCGCAAGTGCCAAGGGTTGGTCTACAAAGGAAAGAAAAAAGGTTTACGACCCAGAAGTGGACGAGTAACCGACACACGTACACGTTGCGTTAAACAAGTTATCAGCGGGGGTGAGCCCGACGTGAGCATGGACGCCACTTGCGTCGACCAAATCAGGAGTTAATTCATCGATGGTCCGAGCGCCGATGAGACGCATTCCCATTTGAAGCTCGTCCTGAACGTGCAATAGAGTATCAGTATCCGATGACGTATGTCGCTATTGCCAGGACGTACTTGGAAAATCTGGATGGCTTTTTCAACACCCGCTTCTCCATATGCAGAGAATGAATACATAAAGGCACGCCCAACCCCAACCGCTTTTGCACCGAGCGCAATTGCCTTGAGAACGTCCGATGCACGGCGGATACCGCCATCAACGAAGACCTCAAATTTGGGGTTTGGCCCAGGACCTCGGGTCTTCAATGCTTCCACGACTTCGATCAAGTTCTCGATACCGGAGCGGGCCGTGTCAAGTTGCCGACCGCCATGGTTGGAAAGGACGATACCGGCAAGGCCGTAGTCATACGCCTTCAGGGCATCTTCCGGCGTGGCAACACCCTTGAGCACGATAGGTACTTGGGGAATATTAACGATCCGAGAAAGGCAACGAAGAGAACCCGGGACGTACTGTTTGTGATGCTCTTGAACCAAGGAATATCTTTCCACGACAAGGAAGGGTCGATAAATGACTGGGAAGATTTGGGTTAGAGAAACGGGTGAATGTGTGCGCAAAGCTTACTGAAATGGCACGGGCAACGCCTTCGTTCTTCTTGACGCCTGATTGGTTCTCTTGGACCTTCGCAACCCCTGATTCATCGACAAACTTCATGCGCATATCCTTCTCACGGCGACCAAGCTGTGGGGCATCAACAGTGATGAAGAGCCCTTTGATACCACGCTTTTCGGCGTGCTGCACGTATTTCCGGGTAATCTCTCGATCACGGTTGACGTACAACTGGAGAAACAGGACTTGTCCAGGAACGGCAGCATCGACAATTTCGTCGAAGGAACAAGAAGCGAGGGTGGGGATCTAGAGAGAATCAATCAGTATAATGTACCTACTAAAGAGGAACAATTGCAGTGGTCACCATCTGGATAACACCATGTTTCCCAGCGGCGCGTGTCAAGTTGAGTTCGCCATCAGGGTGTCCAAGTTTGCCGAGCGCAGTCGCAGACTGCAGTTCTCAGTTCAGCAATTCCGCTGCGGAGTTCTCGATAAGGGAACATACGATATAGACGGGAAGCGACGACTTTTGTCCCAGGATTGTGGTTGACCAATCAACTGTACTGACATCTCGGAGAATGCGTGGCCGGAACCAGATCCTGTAAGTATAATATGAACTCCGTTTGTTAGATGGTTAAAAAACGGAACTCTTTCAGACCTTTGGTATGCAGCGCGGTTTTCACGTATTGTGATTTCGTCATCGGAAGCCGAAGAGTAGTAGGCCCATGCCTTGGGAGGAAGGACTGTTTTGGCGACTACCTAAACAGAACCATGAGATTGTTGCTCAGAATGGTACGACAAAACGCGCCTCAAGGTCGTGCAAGTTCATGATTTCATCAATTGATGGACGAGCGGCCAACAACTCTTGGCGTTTGATCTCGTCCGCAGTCACCACCTTCTCTTTGACAATTGTCTTAGGATCGATAGCGCCAAGACTGAAATGTACAGCAGATAGATAATCACACAGATTTAATTGTCGCACAGTTACTCACTGCTTCTCTCTGGGCAGATGCGTAGTGATTACATCTGGTGGATGAATTGGGTCATAAGCGTCACTGCATAGTAATCGATCAGATTGCAAATCGTTACACTTGGAAGATTGCTTACGAGGCATCTTTCCCGGCGTATTTCAGGATGATTTTGCTGCCACCGGGATGCTCTGTATTCGAAACGGATAAACATATTAGATGATGATCTTGATTACCCCGCACCTGGCAAGAATTCTGTAACATCATAAACCTTGCCTGTCCATCAAATTAATCCCAGATTGCAGTACTCATGAGCCCGCGAAAGCGCACCATGAACGATGATCCAACAACTCGACGTGTTGGAATGCTCGGCAACAGTTTGCGTAGGGATATAAGACATTGGATGGTTGAGTTATCGAGGAGCTCTCTGAAAAATTCAGGGAGGATATCACTGCGGAGGAACTCCACCTTCATGATTCCAGCGCTTTTTGAAACGCTGTCAACGGAATTGCGGAGACCGCAGAGGTGCCCTCATACATCAGCTCCACCTAACATCTACTCGAAGCGATGAGGTGTTTCTGAGGGCGCGCCAAGCCGTTGCTCGGGCTTAGACCGGGAAATGATGTAGAACTGCATGGGTTTGTGACTTGCGATTGCCGATCGTTCGATCACGTCGATATCCCCGCTGTTATTTCCACGATACGCTGCGGAAATGACGAGCTGGGAATACTATCAAAGTACCTGGTGTTCAGCGGGTCAAAAATGTTCTCCGAAGGTAACCCGATGGATTGAGTATTGATTGCGTTGTATCCCCTCTAACTCCACGACTGGATGTCTTGTGGAAGTAAACGGCCGGTGAAACCTCAAGTGAGAACTGTGGATGCGGCGCTCCTGGCACTCACACGTAGCGCATGTGCTGGATTGATTTCTTGGCTGCTCTCTGTTGTGCAGTGCGAAATATACCACAGTTTTGGTTCGCGTACAACTCATTCCGAGGACGTTTCTGGTGGAGGGACCGAACGCCATGGCAGCGCAAAATTCGAAGGTGAGCTGGAGTTGATGAGAGCGCCTTTACTCGTCCATGTTGTCCGCGGGTGTTCTACTTTCAGTCGTGTGCCACGCAAGTCGCACACTTGTCGAGAGACTTTCCAAGACAAATAGGTGGATGTGAATGGGTTTAGAGATGTTGCCAGCCACAGATGCGGCGCCAAGTATGCATCTGTGGGTGGTTCAGCAACACGGACAAGGAATACATAACATGAGGGATGGTTAGAAAGTCAGCCTGAGTGACCTTGACACAAAAGATCGTATAGCTAAGTAGAAGCCAAAGCTAAGCAGAGTCAGTAAACGGTAAGCATCGAACAAGGGAGCAGTGCCACTGGCAGTGCGCTGCGTCTGTACGATCGGACGCCGCAGGATTACGCAGAGCGGTGAACAATGTTTCCTATTCAATAAAAATACAAATACTAGTAAACAATCTTTACCTATGCCGGACTTTGAGAATTTGCGGCCACCAACCGTGATGTACTTAGCACAGTGAGCGACACCTTGCCGCGTCGGCAGACAAGACGTTTCGACTTGGGGCACTGGATGTGTGCTTCCCATCCTTTCCTTCCCTATGAAGACTCGTGAATCTTGTTGCCACAGCGCGCCATGCTCCGTGGGCGCTGTCTGTCAGGTCCGTCGGTGGTGGTCCGTTTATAGTCAACTTGAGATCTCCTTCGCGAGATTGACCTCAAAAGGTGAACTATATATATAGAATGATTCCTTGGCATCACGTCTGCATGGTTCATATCGGTTGTTGCTGTATTTCCGCTCAAGTGCCGTCAGAGCCTTGGAGCAAACTTTGGTACACGGCGGACCGGTACTCTCATTGACCAAAACTGACACCATGTCTCAGCGTACTTTGAACCTCGTAATTCCCAACGAACAGTGCTCGGACAACGGCTGCAACACAGTCAAGTGGACAATGATACTTCCACGTCGCCGTCACCCACGTGTAAGCAAGCTCACTGGCAGCACAGTGTCATTTATGCTAATATGATAATGAGACCCTGAAATGACTTAATGGCGGCGCGGAAGCCAAGTCAGGCTCGAGCTCAATCCGGCAACAGAACAGGAATCCAGCAATCTTGGGTCTTAATGATCCATATGGGTGTCTTTCCAACGACCTTCCATACTTATACTTTCTTCTCTTTCGTCCGTCTGTCCCCGCGGCGCGCCATCTAACTCGGGCGTGGAAACTGACTCCCATCACGTTCACCAAAACGGGAGAAAGATCCAGCGCGGCACACAGTTTCACAACTCTACGTAACAAGGGCTGACCCTTTGAACACATTGCCATCCCACTGAGTGGAAAAAATCATCCGATTGGGCCCCTCCGCGGGTTTATAAAGCACAAAGGTTTCCGTCTTGACCTCACCATCCTTCTCTCTTAATCCACATTGTGTATACAGACAAACCCCTCTACGTTACATCCTCACTACCATGCCTGGACTCGACTTCTACAAGACTCCTGAATCGAATGGCGCTGCCGTCGCTGCAGCTGTCCCGGAAACCCCCATCGAGATATCCAATGGTCGCGCTGTCATCGCGACACCTTCTCCAGAAGTCCCGTTGAGGGCTAAGGCCTACTATAACCCCCGTCTGGACCCCAAGAATTTCTTGGAAGGTCCTCTGTCCTGGGATCCTGCTACGCGCCTTCGTCAGCTGTTGGCTCGTCCTGGCATTGTGGTTCGTACAGATGTATTCCTTGTGGTCGGTGACGTTTGATCTGATTGCGGTTGGTAGATTGCCCCCGGTATTTGCGATGGTATCAGTGCCCGGTGTGCCCTTGAGGCAGGCTTTGATTGTTTGTACCAAAGTGGAGCTGCTACCACGGCTTCACGGCTTGGCCAACCAGACCTTGCCATCGCAACTTTGAATGACTTCGTTCAGAGTGCGCAGATGGTCTGCAGTTTGAGTCCTTCAACGCCCGTTATTGCTGATGCTGATACTGGGTACGTGACTTGAGATCTTTTTTCTCCGTCATTCTCACCTGTAATATTTTGACAGCTTCGGTGGGACTGCTATGGTCGCCCGCACCGTCTTCCAATACGCCCGTGCTGGTGTAGCTGGTATGCATATCGAGGATCAAGTGCAGACTAAGCGGTGCGGTCATTTGATGGGGAAGCAAGTCGTTTCACGGGAAGAGTTCATTATGCGTATTCGTGCTGCGGTGATCGCTCGTGATTCCATCCCTGGCGGTTCCAACTTCGTGAGTAGTCATGAAATGAGCCTATAAATGAATGCCTCACTCATTAATTCCTAGGTTATCATTGGCCGCACAGATTCCGCTCAGGTCCTTGGCATGGAGGAAGCTGTCACGCGTCTGAAGCTCGCGGCTGATGCCGGTGCCGATGTTTGCTTCATCGAAGGTGTCAAGACTGCTGAGCTTCTTACTTCGACGGTGAAAGCATTGGCCCCCAAACCTGTTCTCGTCAATGTCATCTCTGGTGGTCTTACGCCATCTTTTACTTGCAAAGAAGCCGAGGCACTCGGAGCCAAGATTATCAGTGAGTTTCTGTACGATGAATGGTAGATTTTAGGCCTTACACGTTTTCAGTCTTTTCTCTGGTCTCGTGTGTTGCTGCAGTGCACGGTATCCGTGCAGCTATGCAGTCGCTGAAGAAGACCGGTACCGATTTCACTTCCGCACAAGGGATGGACCCGAAAGCATTTTTCGAAGTCATGGGTGGGTTTCCTGTGCAACACTCTGAACACTGAGACTCATAACATTTTACTAGGTCTCAATGATGTCGTCAGCCTCGACGCACGTGCAGGCGGAAGTGCTTTCGAAGCCGTATAAGGTCGACCATCATCAACATATTACTTGAATTTTTTTTTCCTCCTGCTCTCGCTTGTCTCGAATCGGGATCTAATCATGCTGTGTAACAAATAGTCATCAGCATCGCATCTCAGTAGCTATGGTCGTCACTCCTTTAGATTTTTTATCTTTAATCTCCACAATGAATAAAGGCTAGCATTGGAATCCATTTTGTACTCTGAGTAGTCCTGGTATGGAATGCATAGTACTTGAAGTTGAACTGGAACACTTGCCTCTTCAGGTATGTCGATCTGCTCAGAATTGGTGCTCACTCGTGACTTGTCCGTATGAGGCAGCGCCCGCCTGGGTTTGCCGACACGTCGGAGTTTCTTTCGTGGTAGTGCACCAGCATGTCGTTCCCAGGGCGGGATATGCGGGACGGGGAATCCGCTTGAACATCACAGTGAAAGCGAATCCTGGTCACTCGCCCACGTTTAACTTGGTTTCTTGACTTGCAGCTAGTTCTTGCGATGGCCCACGGAAAGCCACTTACAGGAAAAGAAGTCGCCTTGCACAACAGCCGTGAAAGCTGCTGGATCATCGTCCATGGTACGTTCAACTACACTTTTTAGGATTGACTACAGGGACGTCAGTCAAGTTCGCGGCAGTGGCTGAATGTTCTGTGTTCGTGTAGGAAATGTGTACGACGTTACTGACTTTTTAGATGGTGAGTGCTTTCGGGTCGTGTCATGTGCTCACTTGGCTTAACTTGTCCCTAGACCACCCTGGTATGTTCGAATCCATGGCTTGCTTCAATCTAATTGACAAAAGCCGGACAGGTGGGAGCAAAATCATCCTCAAGTACGCAGGAAAAGACGCGACGTATGTTCTACGGTGCAGCGGGCGCCTTGTGGAGCGTTGACCATGTTAACAGAAAGGAATATGAGCCCATTCATCCACCGGACGCTATCACGACCAACCTGAAACCGGAGAAACAGTAAGTAGAAAACAGTGCCTGTTCAAGATTCGTGTCCGCTCATATATGATAGCCTTGGACCTGTCGACCTTGGAACCGTGGAGAAGGTCGAGGAAGTGATCACTGACGTGGAGCGTGCCCGCCAAGCCCGTGTCGCAGCTCGTCCACTTCTTTCCGAGATTCTTAACCTTCATGACTTCGAGGTTTGTAGTCTAAGCTTCGAGCAGATGGTTTCGTTCCTCACTCCTTCAAGGCTATTGCTAGGATGGTCATGCCAGAGAAAGCGTGGGCGTATTATTCGTCGGCGGCCGATGATGAGATTACCAACCGCGAAAATCACGCTGCATTCCACCGGTAAGCCACCACGTATGGTCGATGTCAGTTTCCTCCAATACCTCACGTAGCGTGTGGTTCCGTCCTCGCATTCTCCGGGACGTCACCAACGTTGACTGGTCGACGACAATTTTGGGACATAAGACGAGTATGCCTCTGTACATCGTACGAATGACCTTCGTTCGAAACTCAGTGTCGTTGACTTCCCACACTTAGTCTGCCACTGCCCTTGGAAAACTTGGTCACCCTGACGGTGAACTTAACCTGACTCGAGCTGCCGCAAAACACGGTGTTATACAGATGGTAAGATCATTTATTGGTAATATCTTCCTCGTGTGTCTCAATTGATTGTGCAGATTCCCACTCTTGCGTCATGTTCATTTGACGAGATCGTGGATGGTGCAGCTCCTGGCCAAGTCCAGTTCCTCCAGCTATACGTGAACAAGGACCGCGAGATTACTAAGCGAATCGTCGAGCACGCTGAGAAGCGCGGAATCAAGGGTTTGTTTATCACCGTTGATGCACCTCAGCTTGGTCGCCGTGAAAAGGACATGAGGCAGAAGTTCGAAGCCGAGGATCCTTCAGAAGTGAAGCAAGCCGGGCAAGGCGGCGTTGATCGCTCGCAAGGTGCCGCAAGAGCCATCAGCGTAAGTGTGCCATAATTTCGGGAACTATGTGATTCAGGTTGTGCGCGAAGTCCTTCATTGACCCAGGTTTGAATTGGTCGGACATGAAATTCTTCAAGAGCATAACCAACAGTAAGTTCCGATAACGTAGATTAGCGTGGACAACATTGATCTCTTCCGGTTTAGTGCCATTGATCTTGAAGGGCGTGCAATGCTGGGAAGATGCCCTTGAGGCTTACAACATGGGGTTGGCTGGTGTTGTCCTTTCCAATCACGGTGGCCGTCAATTGGACTTTGCCCGTTCTGGAATTGAGGTCCTTGTTGAAGTTGTGGATAAACTAAAGGAAAAGCGTGGGCTGCGCTTTCCTAATGAGAAATTCCAATTGTTCATCGATGGAGGCGTCCGTCGCGCAACTGACGTTATCAAGGCTGTTGCTCTCGGAGCTACAGCAGGTACGATACCGCTTCTAATTGCGTATGTATCTCTTGCTTACAAGATGTAACAGTTGGTGTAGGTCGTCCGTTCCTCTATGCATTCTCGTCGTATGGACAAGAGGGAGTGGAAAAGGCCTTGCAAATCTTGCATGTATGGTCGCTATACACGTTCCCTTGGTTTCGTTGCTCATTGGTTCACTAGGACGAATTCGAGATGAACATGCGATTACTGGGCGCGCGTAACCTCAAAGAAATCGTGTCCGAGATGGTCGACGCTTCCAATATCCACCTGCACACTGTTCCAGTACCGAATGATAATCTCTATGACACCAATTGTGCGCGTTGGTTTACTTCTTCATGGATCATTTCTGATCAACTCTTCCATTCTACAGATGAACGTCTCCAAGGCGCACGGATGAGGGAGATAAGGAACAAACTTTAGTTACCCTCATGCAAGCATGTTGATCAATCTGTTGGCATCTACATCGGCTATACCGTCTCATTTCGCTATGCAAGTGCCCTTTTTTTGTCCATACGGAGAACTATTTGTTCCCGCGATGCTTGAGATTCTGGGTACCATAACCCAAACCTTTCCCAGATGCGGTATCAGATTTCGGAGCCTGGCTATCAAATCACTGGTTCATCCGTTGACGGAAATGAAGAGGGTTCAATCAGAGATGACTTTCCACCACTGGCACTCAAAACAAAAGAAACCCCTGATGAGGGATAGATCAATACCCGACACCGTTAGCCTCGTGTATGTTGCATTCTTGAAGCCAAGAATGGGCGAATCGGTCCCTGAAAGCTTAGAGGTTGTAACCAGTGTTCATAGGTTTGGTAAATGCACCGTGGGTGTGAACGTGTGTGTTCCCTTATATTCCGGAGCTTCGTCGTAATCGGCACCGCTCATCACCCAATGATAAGCAATGGTACACATGGGGGATTGCCATATGTGATATCCACCGTCCGTCGGATGGTGTTCGCTACTCGTCGGCCCTGTAATCAGTAAACGAAGATAGATTAGCGGCGAAGCCATGATGACGATGTAAGGACCTCTTTCCTGCCACAGGGAACCTTGCATCGTGTTCCAGCTGGCGGGCCAACAGTCCTTAAAATGAAAACTTACCTATGCTGGACTGGCGGGGTTATGATATACAAATGGTTTAGGCCAGATCCGGTAGCAAGTGTCAGCGAATGTGGCGAAGTAGAGCAACCTGGGAAAAAGTTTCTGTGTGAATCATTACGGTCTGAGGGGTTCACCAGACCACATGACTTGAGCGGTAAGTCGCGCTTGGAGGAACCCCGATGGATATGCGATGAGCGGCCCCACTACCTACACTTATCACTGCTCGGGTGCGGAATTTCATAACGGATCAGTGACACATTAGGGAACACGGACACAGAAATAACGTTCTTTCGGTCCATCACAAAAGCTCCTCGTGTACATTGAAGTAACTGGCGCATGAGTGTTTATCAATTCACCGCGGCAACCGAATAACACATGGCTTAGACTTACCGTAATACCTTGCCGGTACCCCGACAACTTCCAGTACCTCCCTCACCCCATTTCACAATCCAACGACCAATGACCTCGCCTTTGTGGTTCAGCGTTTCTGCAACTGTCTCCTCCTCTCCCGGGGCACCAGCTTTTCCCGCTGTAATGATGTCCTCGCTGGAGGGAGGTAGTTGTATCGCCAGAGGAAGTTCCCATTTCGCAAATGGACGGTTCGTCTCCACCAAGAAGTCAGAATCATAGACGCGAGTGGTGAGCTTCTTCAGCGTCAGCGTGAGGGTCGTCATTTCGACCCCTTCGATGTCACCATTCTCAGTCGGGGTGAGGCGACGGAGGTCAACTACGTATGGTGCACCGCACCAGCTGACAAGCGCCGTAGAGATACTGCTGGTCGATATGGCAGTGGCCGTCAGGAAGATGCGCGCCGACACAGGAAGAGATGATTCGACGATGAAAAGGAATGGCGTCATGGTGAATGTAAGGCCGAGCGAGGCTAGCGAGAATATTTTGAGACGGCGGAACGTCTGAGTCAAGGGTCCATGATATGATACGGGTTGACCGTCCTCTCGAGGGCCTAATGTACTGGCCTGGGCACCGGTGCTCTGTGATGCTCTGGTTGATTGGGACAATTGTCGAGAAGAGGACCAATCCGCGAGCCGTACAGTGTTTGGGGCGGTCAAAAGCCGTTTTGCCGTTTTGCCGCAGCGCATCCAGGCAGAGTAATGTCTACTTTGGCCGTCAACCGTACCGAACGCGAACTTGCGCAGGATTGCTCTTCGACATAAGCTTTGGCCAAGTGTCAGTGTTGTGCGGGCAGGCGACATCGAAGGGGTTGGGCTCAGTCTCGCCGAGCCGGCCTTTTTACATATACAGCCATCATTAGCGGACGCGTCTTGCCGGCCATGGATGCACCTATGTACTACTCGAAAGCCGAGTTCATCGAAACGGTACGAATGAGTCCTCTTTTACTGAGAGATATCATCTGGACATGATATTGAAAGGATACAGGTAACAAGGTTTCTCGACGAGCCACTATCGCAGGACCACAAAACATTATCCTCGGTGGCAAGACGATCATATCGAGCGGTGCAATCATCCGAGGGGACCTCAGAAGAACTGGGCCAGGGCATGCAGTAGTCATATCCTTGGGCAGATACTGTCTGGTTGGGGATGGCTGCATCATGAGGTTCGCAGACATTCCGTTCCATTGGATGCAGCATTACACACGATATTCCTCTCCAATAGGCCACCATATAAAACGTACCGGGGAAATTTCAATTACTATCCAATGAAGATTGGAGACCACGTTCATATTGGCGCCAACTCTGTCGTTGAGGCGGCAACTATTGGCAACCATGTTATCATTGGAAGGAACTGTATCATCGTAAGCTTGCAGATTTGCTGATCACCTGATTCATTCTCAAGACCACCTCTCAGGGGAAGTTCACAATAATCAAAGATTGTGCCCAGGTTGCGGACAACACCGTCATCCCTTCTAACACTGTAATACCCGCCTTGGCATTATTCGCTGGGTCGCCAGGTTTGTGTCAACTTCTGGCTCGTGATCAACTATTACGACTGAGGAAGCATTCAGGTCGTTTTGTCGAAGACCTCCCAGAATCCACCCAGGAGATGGTGGAAGCGCAAACTAAGCAATACTATACCCGGTTTCAGCCCTCGGACCGATGAACGGTTGTTTGTGATAAATCTCGTATTTCTTGTTCCTGCACATTCTTACCGTAAATCCGTATATTGTAGTTTTCTCCATTCCTTCAATTGACAATACGTCTTATATCCCAAACGTCCTAGCAGGGCACCAAGCGCTTCTGCTGAAGATCGATCTCGCCTGCAACTTCAATACGATTATGTATTCGCCCGCTCGCGATCGTGACTGATGATTGTCCAGCATTAACTCCCCTAGCTCGATTGAGCTGAGCCGATATGATCCCCTCTATTCGCGGCCTATCATAGGGATCTCGGACTAAATAGTCTTACCGCGACTCGAACTGCTCGTGACGGGTCCTTTAGACCGTTCTGATGTCTGGGCAGCCTGATGTTATGTAACTGCATCGACAGCACGAATTTCCCATTGCCATGCATCTTAACATTTTGCAGCACACGTCCAGTTGACAGCGCTCAACTCCGCCGACATCCGCGTAGGTACCAAGCCTGCACTATCCCAGATAAATTGACAATCGATGACCAGCCTCCCACGCACGGACTGATATGGACTACTTATGTTTTTACTTTCCCAACCAGATCCTAATAAACCGGACGACACGTTGCCGAGGAACGCCCTCTGAGGATGTGGCCGACTTTTCAGGGTACACGGGAAATTTGGTCACTGCCAATTCACTGGAGTACGAGACCACATCAATGCGAGTATAGCCGTCATTTCCACCGAGAACATGTAGCTGACGGCTGTGATTAGATCTCCAGTGCCGCTCAACGGTATCCCACCTACCAGCGTACGCTGACTGGTGTCCCGGAAGCTTATGCCTATATGATGTTCCCACTCAAGATCCCTCTGATCGACTAGGCAGGCGATCCCAGATATGGTGCAGTTCATCAGTGATGTAAAGTGGGTAAGATACCTTGTCCTGCAACACGTTGACACTTTATTCAGGCCTATTTCGGCGACGTATTGTCATTCTGCAAGGAAGAGCTTGCGGGTGAGAGTACCACCCCGATCTCTCTTGTAGCAGCTCGCAACAAAGAACCGAGATTAGAGACCTTTACCTGAGTGGCGAAGACAACCACGAGTCTCTACCAGGGGATTGTGAAGACATTGGAAGGATCCCCGGAGGCCCGTGAAACATTCAGACGCTATGCCGCCGATTGATTGGCTTCCATATCTCCTCAGAGAGGTATAAGTTGGCGGACTTGGACTTGTTAGTGATGATCTATCAGTGACCCCTACAAGTGTCTCGAGACATTCATTCCGTGGTCCAGACATTTTTCTATCAGCCACATCACTTGCAGAGTGCATTGACCATGGTAAGGAAAACTGCACTTGTAATGGAATAAAACAGAGTGTCATGATCTCGTCAATAGCTAGAAGTGACCCATCAGAAAGGTCAGGCGATGACTCGTTAGACATACACGACATGTTGCTATAATACACCTGGTCACCGCGATAGCATTCCAAATAGTACAGCGGTCATGACAGGAAAGTCTCGGTGATGGAAACTCGGATCGACCGCCATGAGTCAAGGTCAGGTGTCTTCACAGTTAAGAGTATGGTGTCAGGCGGGATTCGGGCTGCCTATGTTCATAGATTCTTGATTGTAACACATGATTCGAATTCGTGTACATACTAGGTTATTGATAATATACTTCAATATCAAAATAAAGCATAAGGTAACATATATCCATAAGATTAACGTCCTGCGCGCACTGTCGGACTGCCTGGAACCATGATCCCAACTCTTTCTGGTCTGGTGGGCGAAGTTACCCCGTAGTCGTTCAGACAGAAACAAAGCTTCTTTGATGTCGGAGGCTTCGACTGAGCGAACAGGTCTTGCAATGACATCATACATGATGAGAAGTCAGTTCTATGCCGTATCTTCAATATGTCTCTCAAGGTCGTCTGAGCCTACAGGTTCGAGTGATCAGTAGTGTCGAACCTGGGAGCAGGACAAACACTTACAAGCTGCTCAGTGATCCAGTCGAGATAAGCGATCAACCGGTGAACGTTGTCAAGCGTTATTTCCAGTCCAGTCACAAACGCTTGCATCCCATCCTCAGTGGAGGTGGGAGGATGACGAATAATGTCTTTCCACCACCAGATGTTTAACCTTCCCTCGATCCCTCCAGCAGCGTGGTGACCCGGAACCAACGGCGACAGTTGTTGATGGAGGGAATGGAGATGTTGCAACAGTCTTCTAGCGCGTGGGCGTGCAGCGGAGTATTCCAAGAGGAGGTTTGAGGTAGTACGCCAATATATCGCATGGAGATGTGCGTCCTGATGCTCTCCACGTGTCGAGGAACCATGCGAAACCGCAGGTTCGGAGATGAGGTCACCCAACTCGTCCAAAGCAAGAGTGAACTATAGCAAGTATCAACAAATGTAGGTCGTCCAGTCGACGGAAGGGACGTACGCTTCTGCCAATGAAACTGCCAGACGTGAAGTCGAGGAGAGAAGGGTCGAGAAATTCTGTCAGATTTGCCAATATGTCGACTTCTTGGACGAGATGATGTAGCTCGGGGAGGTGGTGTCGAACTATGACCCTCGGAATACTGGAGTTGTGGCGTGTTACTGTGGGCTGTCATGAGACGACCAAACAACTTACGTTGCTCGATGTGCCTCGAAGAAAGTACGAAGGGGTAAACCGAGGCTGATGCTCAAAGATGACAGAGCCTTCGCGTGTTGAATTTGCTCAGAAAGAAAGTGTGAAACAGCAAAATCCTGATCTCTTGGTTCACATAGTAAAGGATTTACGTGGCAACGCAGAACTCTCGCAGGGGATGGAAGAGGAAATCGTGGCATTGATATCCAGGGATTTGGTCGTCGAGGTAGTTCGGATGCATACGAGGACTGGAGAAAGTCGTTTAGCTGCCCCAACAAATGCCAATAGACGACGAATTACCCATTCAAGGAGTCCCCATATCAATAAACAGAACGTGACAATTCCCGCGAGAGTTTTTGCAAGATCGCAAGCCGAATAGATCAGACTTTCGAATATGGGGCCGAGCGGGTAAAGGTGAATGCTACGGCCAAATAGTCCCTGTTTGGCGACATTTTGCCTCCGACGGTAAAGACGAGACCGAGGTTGATGTCGCGTAGGCGGACTTAGCGTAGAGATCCTGTGCTGAAGGATGGTGACATCAAGAGTCGGTCTGATAAATGTAGAGCAGTAGGAAATGTCGGTGGGTGGTGTAGACAATGTAGGGCTGCTTTCTGGGGATGCTGAAGGCGTCGCGAGTGGTCCACGGTAAGGCGTTAATCGGATAGGAGTTTGTGAAGTCATGCCAGTGATTTCGATATTAGGGAGCTTGGTCCAGGGGGATCAGCATAAAAAGCTAGTATATAACCTTGAGGACTGAGCCAGCCAGTCCTTTTGTGAGGATCGTCCTTGTCACAGCACACCGGTGGTGAGTGCGTATTTATGATTCCCCATCGAACTCACCCGCCCAGATATACTGGACAAAAGGAAATTCCGGAAGAATCAAGTTGCGCTGGCCGCGCATGCGAAAATAGCGCGAAGTACGTGAACATGGAGACGCAAAGTTCCTTGGCTGTAGTGCTTATTGTGAAACCATGGGGATGAGCAACGCACGCTGCGACGAACTCTGGTACAGTCATCGTTGGGTTTGAGCAAGACAATAACGCGCAACTTTCATTACGGCATCCCATATAAGGCAAACAAACCCCTGAACGATTTTTGCCCGCTGTGAAGACTCTCAATATACACCAATTCGATCCAAACCTAAGTTTTTTTTCCATACAACACCAACATTTACAGGACCAAACCACACAATAAACCACCAGGACCTGAGCCAGAACCGGAAGACCAGGCAGAAAGAAAAACCCAAGGTACCAACTCAACATGCCTAGGCAGTGGTAACGGAGACAGAATAGCTGTTGATCATGAGCTCGGCAGAGCCAGTGAAAGGCTCAGTGCCAGACTCGATGGCCTGGAGGTAGAGGGATGAGGAGACACCTTCATTGTCGATGAGCCAGCCTAATCCCATGTCAGAGCAGTTTACGATGTACCCGACTGAAAAGATCTCACTGAAGAATTCATTCAAGTCGACGTTGAAGCCGTTGATGTTGCCGTCCTGGCTGACGAAGGAGATGGTCTCCCAGTTGGAGTTGGGACCCTCCCAGACGTCCCAGGTGTAGCCAGCAATGGAGACATCAGAAGTCTGGAGAGAGCCGACAGGTTGGATCCTATCATGACGTGAGGAAATCGATGAGAAAGCTTCATATTAGGTAGGTTTACCCGCCAAGACCAGAGAGCCAGATCATGATCTCGTAGGAGGAGGAAGAGGAGGCCTGGGCACCATCGGCAGTGGTGCCGAACCAAATATCGTAGGAGACATCAGCACGAATCCCAGAAGACACGGTGACGTATTCCCAGTTCCAAGCTGTGGGCGCGGAGCTGATGTCGCTCAACTATTATATAAATTGAACTCTGCACCGCCTCCACAGGTGCGATGAAGAACTACTCACCAGCATACCCTTGGCAGTGGTCGACTCGACGTTCGTGTCTACCAACAGTTAGAAGCGGCAGTCATCAACCGTTATGAAGAGGTCTTACAGGTCTTGACATCGTTCTCGTTGTCAGCCCAAGTCCAGGTGGTGGACCAGGAGATGTCGTTGCCGGACGTGCTGATCAATGTCGCGGTCTGGTTACCCGTCCCGTCAGCTGCGAAGTGGTTCCATTCAGCTATGCGTTCAGCTTCAATCATCGCATTGCTCACTAATACCCCACTGGTTGTTGCAGAGCTCGTAGTTACCCTGAGTCAAGCAGGTATATTGACCAGTGAGGGTAGTTTGACCTTTAGCAAAGGCGAAGAGACTAGTGACGAAGGCGAGCGAGAGGAACATTCTGTTCGTTCGACTTATTGATTCTGAGGTATCTGAGACTGACTGTCGTAGTATTGTGCTCTTTATAGGCCTGGAGGAAACCGTAGTTAACATCTGGATTGTTACCCGGCATTCTTGCGTTCATTCATGTCGGACACACCAAGAGCGAGATTTTGCCGGGGGACCTAAAGTTATAACATACCTTTCTCATAGATATTACTGGAGTCGTGGTTAAGGCTGCTGAATCGGCGTGCAGGTCGTCACATGTGGGTGGTTTCTGTGTGCCCAAACATATAATTATACAATAGCCCCAACATTTGATCCAAAAGCGAACTTAATGATCGGTGGTACCCTTCAGAACCTCGCCAAATTTGGAGTCTTCGTGTCCTGTATGTCTATGGGTGATCATAGAAGGACTCGAAGGTAAAGTAGCCAGTCGATCGCCATTGTGGACATACTTGGTAACTCCCGGCAACGTTCAAGAAAATGTCCGGCCGAAGAGAAGCTATAAGCCGGAGAAGTCGACCATTACACTTCGGGAATCCGCTGTCAAAATATGCGTTTGCGACCGGGTGAAAATCCGACGAGACGCTGAGGATAAACAACTTAGCACAGCTTGAGTCTCTGTATTAATTTCCGTTTGTCAATACGTTACTGTGCAACATGTCCTTAAATATCATATATTATCCCTAGAAGACAAGAGTGAGTAAAACACTAGTGAAGTTGAAGGGCCTTACTGAAAGACTAGCTAACTGGAGTTCTTCGTTTGTCTCTCACGAATTCGAAGTGACGCGAACACGGATTTACTCTTCTTGATTACCAGTTGTTCGACAAGAGGCTCAACAGCTTCAGAGTCGGAGGCAGGGTGCTCTTTAGGCGGAGACGTAGTGAGGAAATTCACGATGACGGCCCAGAGGCTGTTGTTGTTCATGTGAGCTTCGTCCTGTAGGACTGACTGGTCAGCGATCCGAGCTAGTCTGCGGGATTCGTCTGTGTCGCGTCTGGAGACAATACTGCTAGGTGGCGGTCGCTCATCTGCCCAAGCCCACCCCCAGGCTCCAGTTGACGACTCCAGCCCATCTCTGAAGGCCTGAGATGTCTCCTTTTGCTTTGCTGGTGCTCCATGATGCTGCAACTCCTGCAAGTGGGTTAGGTTTCTGGTAATGTCCTTTTTGGCGAGGTCTATATTTCGATTCCGCTCCTTCTCTATCGTCAACAACTCTTTCGCGTATTTTTGATCGAAAACAGCCTTTCCTTTAAGGTAACGACGCACAGTCCTCTCCGAGAGAACCCCGATGATTGCTGGTGGCACGTGCAAAGCATCGGTTTTGTCGGCGGGCTCCAGAGGTCTAATTATGCCCTGAGTAGATACTCTTTCGCGGATCATGCCTTCCCTCCAGGATAGGAGGCCCTGCAGAAATTTAGAAAGCAAATACAAGACGTCAGCCTCATGAAACGCATGTCACGGCGTTGCGCAAATACACGCTACGATTCGTGGGACAGCACCTACCTCTTCGTTGTAGTAAACGCTCACTTCTCCAGCGTAGCGTACCGCAGTCGTGTCTATCATTGACACGCTCCGCCGCAATTGACCGGGACTTCCCACGGTTTGGCCATCCTGGGAGTGCAACAAGCTACTTTCGCCTCGTCTGGGTGACCATTCTGAGGTGGACCTTGACATCGATGCTCGTACTGATTTCATCTGGAAGGAGAAAAATGCCGACCGAGAGAATGATGGACGTAGATTAGATGAGTCTGGAATAGGTGCCGGCGTGTCGGGAGCGCTGTGCGAACTACCCTGGGTGACTGGCGACTCGCTTACAAGATCACTGGAGAACAGACGGGAAACTTGCTGGATAGGTGGACCGCTAGGGGGATCCTCGTTCACGGGACTGATGATCGGGTGGTGTGGAACTAAAGCAATTGATTCTGAGGAACTCGGCGTAAGATTCGTTGGCTGTAACATTCCTGTAACGTGCTTCGTGAAAGTAGCGATAGCACGATAACAGTATTTCCCTGGGGTCGTAAAAGGGAAGAGGACCGGCAGAACATGCGCAGTATCTATGAGGAGATTAGTTCATGTTTACATTTGTCCATTTGCTGAATGCACACCATCATAGACCTGGAGGTGAACCTGCGTGGGCACATAACGTTCTTCTATGCCCACCAATGGTGGATACAATGCACGGGCCTCATCTCTCAGGGGAAACCTCGAAGGATCAGCCGCCTTATGCGCTCTTGATAAGATGAAAACTCAGTCATTACTCCTTCCTCCTGACAATAACATTTAACTCACGAATAGATAATTTCATCTCTGAGCACCTCCTTGTCGCTTGCAATGATGAATAAAGGGGGCAACCCGCCCAAATATGAAAGGGCGGGACTGACGAGAGGATGCCCGAGAAGGCTATTCTGAGTATAGAGATGGATTTGTGAGTCTATCTTCAGTTGTTCCCCTGACCTAGTCTCAAGAGAGATAGTTTGATTCTCCTTTTCGTCAACTGAGGGTAGTGAGGCGGTAGCCCCAACATCTATAGGCATATCACCTGACACCGATTTCTCAACGTCACCACTGAGGCTAAGCTTTGAGCCAGCTAACGCGTCCTGCGTAAGCTCCGAAGCGGTTGCTTCACCGGCTTTGCTCCCAGTGACAGTGACGCGGACAATTTGTCGAATTTTCCGCCGAAGCCCAGTATGAATCTTGCGAGTCATCTCCTCTGATGGTGGGGGCCATAAAGCGCTGGGCTTGTGGATAGACAGCCCATACACAGGAAGAATATCCTGCGGACCCCGTGAGTTCACACGATGGGATGGATAACAAGACAAATCCAGAATCACCGTGGTAGTGTTGGTGTGAATGCTCGGAAAAGAATGTGTTAGATCGCACCATGGTGAAATCAGAACACCACCAGCGGGCAGTGGCTGACCAGTATCGCGCAACACTTGAAGTAAAGCAAGAGTAAGTCCACCTCCCGCAGAATCCCCCGCGACCACGATGTGAGACGGTTTCACGGGTTGATGAGGCGCATCAGGAGGAGGCTTAATCAAATACAGGTCTATGGAATTCTCCGAGGTAAGTCCTTGCAAACAAGCCGTTGATCGGACTTACAGGCTGCAACCAGATCCTGAAGTGCACAAGGAAACGGATATTGCGGAGCGAGACGGTAGTTGACGGCTAAAATTGTTTTGTGATTATCAGAGCAAAGTAATTCCGTGGAACACCTACCGAACACTCGACCTTTGATCTTTCTTGCGAGTCGTTGAAGGCAGTATCTGACAAGTGAAGTGTATTTAGCATACAAGTAGAGCAATGTGCGAAATAAGCTACCTCTCCTGATCGAGACTTCCGAAGTAATAGCCCCCTCCGTGAGTGTATAATATACAACGGAGGTCGTCCGCGTCCTTGTCGTAGATGTTGCTAGGTTCTGAGATGGAGGAAGGTAGAGCGTCGGCTGCGTCCTGCGAAGAATCACTGGTGCCTGCTTTCTTTTTCTGAAATACCTTCCGACGTTTCTTGGCTTCTTCCCAGTCTCTCTTGGCAGTCACCCATTCTCCAGCAATTCTGCAGGACCGTCGATTACAGCTCAAATACCTCAGGTCTGACTTACCCAGTGACACCACGCACTTGCCACCATTTAGTACCGCCCACTAGAAGAGACGCAAGCTCCTCGCCTCCGAGAGCCTGGATGAGCAATGTAGCCGCCTCATCACAACAGGACATCGGCACAGTGATCCGGGCGACATGGACCCAAGGAGGAGATGGGGTCCGGGTATTAGAGAATGCTTGGAGTTCTTCAACTGAATGACTATAACCCATGAGATGCAGATCTTGCGAGAAGTTGCACAGGTTAATCACTCACTGGGTCGCAACGTCGAAGAATCTCTGTGAGTACCGTATTAAGGACACTCTGAAGATGGGCGCATAGCGAGACGTGCCTTGGCTATATTAAACGCCTCATCGTAGAGGAGTTCGTCTTGCCGAAGTTGAGTGAACGGGAAATCATCTCCTGCCCTTTCTTTCTTCACACGATCGAAGTAGTGCTTGAGGAGAGTGTCTAAAGCGATTGGACCAAGCTTCAGGCCAGCTGTGCGAGTAAGAGAATTGGGCATCTGTCTGGGTTACGGCTACCGGCTGATGCTGATCCAGAGTTCGCGTGAAAGACGCAGGTGTGAACGCGGGGTGTTCCTTCAAGCTAAGTCAGGCCGTGTATGCGAGTTGGCAGGTACTTGACCGATCAACTGCACTGCCCAATGTCCGTGCATCAAAAACGAGTCAATCAGGCTATGCACATGGCAGTAACGCGGCTGTAGAGTCGTTGAACGGAGGAGTGTTCTGTAATTTCCTCGCACGTGACCATCAGTATACGACTGCGGCGGTCACTGCGCCATCACTGCGGCTCGGGCACTTGGGGTCGACTGAAACGGTTGATTTGCTAGCCATGCTAACGCAAATTGGTGGGCGGCTACTGTATGAGTCACCTGCCAAATCGCAATTTACGTGATCGAGTCAGCACACTCACCTCCCGACCCCTAAAAGGACAACCATCATTGTAAGTTGTAACTTTCTCCAGAGGTCACCTTACATACCCTACCAAACCTTGCTTCTTCACCCAAAAGACATGATGGTGCTGTTAAAAAAGGCAGGCGGTAGTGCTGCCAACTTTGCCAATCAACCCGCCAAGAAGCGCGACAGTCTCAAAAACATCGCAGACACCACTCTGGAAGCCATCGAAGCAGGCTCCATTGCCTTTGCCAACAGTTACCTTGACCTGGCCGCAAAAGTCAGGTTCTCCAATCACAACACACGCTATTATCCACCTGATGACCTCGCTTCATCCAGATGGGCTTTGGACGTGCCCATGTCACCCCCAACCAAAACTGAGATCTCTATTTTAGAGATTTCGACACTCGACGGCGCTCGCCTCCTATATGACACCTTGTCTAGTTCAACCAGCTTTGGCAGAATCGCAGTGCTCAATTTCGCGTCAGCCACTCGCCCAGGCGGTGGCTTTCTCGGAGGCGCTCAAGCACAGGAAGAATCCATCGCACGATCCTCCACTCTGTATCCTTCCCTCATGACAAACACAGCCCAGCAGTTCTATAAATTGCACCTACGTGATCGTCGAGGCGGATTCTACCACCACGCAATGATATACACCCCCTCCGTTGTCATATTTCGAAATGATTGCGGAGAGTGGGTGACCCCTTTTGAGGTTGATATTCTTACTAGCACTGCGGTTAATGCGGGGGACGTCCGGAACAAAAATGGTGGACATGCAGACCACGCCAAAGTTGAGAACATGATAGAGTTGGCGATGAAGGACAGAATGAGCAGGATACTATGGTTGATGGAACAACAAGGGGCAAAGAATCTCGTGTTGGGAAGTTTTGGTACGGGAGTGTTTCGGAATAGCGTGAAGATGGTGGCAAGGATTTGGGCAGACCTGCTGACGAGCGAGGGAGCGAGATACAGGTCCTCTTTTGATCGCGTCGTGTTTGCGATTCTCGGGACGACCACATTTACTACGTTCAAGCAAACATTTCATAACCCGACTAATACCGCAGATATGTATGATGGGCGACTGATGCAGAGGGGTTGAAAGGAATGTAGGAAGCAAATCAATTCCACAGGAACTGGCACTTCCAACCTTTTCGCCCGTCTCTGCCCACTTTAACAGGGTTGAATTTCCTCGTTGAACGAGCATTCCTGGGTAGTTCATTGATCATGGATCTAAAATTGTGGAATTTGAATGCTTTTCGCTCCACCTGGATCCGACATCTGGTCTACTACATATTTACTAGGAATGGTTACTAGTGCACCGTTAGTAAGTATCTTTAATCCGGATTATATACATGCTGTGCCCCGGGCACTGCGTTGCCGCCGTCGCGACGCCTCAACTCGAGCCTCGAGCATCTTCCCCTGCAACAAAGTATTACCAAGTTCGCTCAAGGTCCCTGATTGTGCAGTACTGTACCGGTGGTCGAACTTGGAACGACATGGCGTTGATGCACGTTCAGCTCAAAGACCTCACCTCCGCAATTCGTAGAACTGGCCAACATGCATTTGACGCCGGTAATCATGCAGACATCTGGCTCGGGGAATATATTGATCCAAAGCAGAGAACCCGCAAGGTATGTGCTTTAAGTCGATGAACGCCTCGATCATCATTAACTTCTCCCGGATCAAGGTCGCAATCAAAGTTATTAGGAGTGCTTTCACTGCTGAAGAAGTGAAGCAGTTCAATGAGGTCAGTGGATTAATCAGAGGCGATCCCTCAGATCCAGGGTTCAAAAAATATCGTTCCATTACAGAAACTTCTTCGAGAAGCAAGGCTTTGGGCTACACTGGATCACGACAATATCGTACCATTCCTTGGAATCATGACCACTGCCGACATGTCCCGCTATTCAGCTCCTGCAATAGTGTCGCCTTATTACAAAAACGGGAGTTTGAAGAAGTATGTTGCAAGCAATAACCTTGCGCTTCGCGGCAAGATGGATCTGGTAAAGTCACCGAAACCATTTTATTATAAACGGAGGCATCTAAGGTTGCGTCGCAGCTGTACCAAATTGCCAGTGGTCTGGCTTTCCTGCATGGCCGCCGGGTTGTACACGGAGATATCAAACCAGTATGTTAGACCTCAACCCTTGATCGCGATCTCATATCGTGGCCTGGAATGTTTACAGGGAAACATCCTAATCAACGATGGCGGACAAGCAGTACTCGCCGACTTTGGTCTTTCTATAGTGCTGGAAATGTCAGGGTTTACTACTAAAAATACACCTGGCACCCTCCGATACATGGCCCCTGAACTTCTGGCCGAGTCGACGACTTCGGCAGGAATCCGACCCACAGCTGCAACTGATGTATGGGCGTTCGGGATCACAGCGACGGAGGTAAGATCTCCCAGCGGGACCTGCTCTCTCCCACCGTCTCAGAAAATATTCCATTTGTAGGTCTTCTCGACGAAGCAGCCGTACCACAATCTTCTGAACGATTCTAGGGTGTTGATGTATGTCACACAAAGACATGGGAGGCTCAAGTATGATGATTACAAACCCGACATGAGAGAAGGTCTGTGGAGTTTGCTAGAGAAATGCTGGAAACAGAACCCTGGCGAAAGGCCCTCCATGAATGATATAAAAGGTTTCGTGGATAAAAAGAGAAGTAGCTATGTGTAAACAAATAGTCTGCGACCACAGCGAATATGATCTACAATCTGGGTTTGTTGCCGATACTGTATCCCTCGTCCTCAAGAACGGCCTTTGCGAGGCGTCCCACTGCAGGAAAGAACCGGATGTGGATATGTGCGTGTTCCGAACTAGCTTGGCGTCTAGCAAACCTGGCTGCGATCCCTTGCGAGATGATCGCCAACTGCAAATTCGTTGCAGACAACGGTGCGCAGAAGCTGAATAATTGAGCTCACTCGGAAGAGCATCCAACTACGGACGAAAATCATCTCTTGGATGGGGTATGCTTGATCAATGAGGCGACAATATTCACGTTCCAGGTCTTCCAAGGGTATCGGCACGTCTTTTGTTGTGTTCTTGAATGCCTTCATCAGATTGTAGTTCCTGAGTAGTGGATCGTGGGGTAGATTCTTGGGATCAATCGCCCATGGTTGCGTGAGGTTGCCGAGGTCCGCAAGCTGGATCCTAATTTATGTTCTAGCCATATCGATAGCGCAGGATGACCTACCGGGCTGCCAAGAGTGCACAACTCCCAGTCTAAAATTCCGATTACTTTGTTCTCGGATGGATGAAAAATCAAGTTATCAAGTTTATAATCTCCGTGAACGACACGCAACCCAGTTTTCCTCTCGTCTGGGAGATGTTTTTGATACCAATCCACCAATTCGTCGAAAAAGGGTATCTTTCCTATCGGGTTTCCGGTATCGACATCGATTGCCTGGGCTTGTACCTCGGAAACACGGGTCAAGGACTTGATCTGGCGCGGAAAGTAGTTCGTGGATGGTCCGAAATTAGCAAGCCCTATGCCAGCCGGGTCAAGGGACCCCAGCGCAGCAAGGGCTTGCACAGCGGAAATCCAACTAGAAGCGGCTCGTATTCTTAGCTGATTGCATCGCAAATCATAAAAATTCACTCGCCATTCACGCCGGTCATTTGGGGATACTTCAAACATCCTCGTGTCAGTGAATATTCGACCATCCAAATATTCCATAATGTAAAAGGAGGTCCCAATGACTTTGACGTCTTCGCACAGCACATACGGTATTGGAACAGGGACAATCTGCCAAGGTTTGGTGCTTGGCTTGGTATTGTGCTTGTGGAGGGCACTCAAAACTCGGTATTCGCGCTCAATCTGATGAGCGGTGGAGGAGAGTAGCTGGCCTGCAGGTTTCTTTCGTAAAACGAAACGCTTCTGTCTTCCGGGTCATCAGACTGCTGTGCATACCAGATATTGACCCGTGGTACAAACCTAGCATCGGTCAAGAAGTAAGTCGGATTGGACTAAAACTCGGTTGTGGTTCAATCGAACGTCGAATGAAGCCAACTAGGCATACCTGTCCAAACTGGACAGAAGGTCAGATACAAGTCTACTCGAGACAACCGGGAGCATACTTTGAATTGCTGGACATCTACGGGGGAGCTGACAGCTGGGACATTGGCGACGAGATATGCATTCAGTTTGTCGATATCGATGTTAGCGCGCACTGCTCCGTATTCCCCGCCGATTCGTTTGGGAGAACTGTTCGACATCGTAGACAGCAACTTAGAAATGTACAGCGGTGAACGTTGAGTAGAAGCTTTTCGGGCGCGGGACTGGGGAAACGGGCGTCACCGGAAAATGCGTGACATCTTGCTGGCGAAAACGACTCGGAGCACTATATTCATTGACATTGTTGCAACAAACGCAAGACTCTCAAATGGTTCTCGCTGGTGCACCATTTAGTACTAGTCGCATTGCTAGCAACCCATCACAAGAAAATTTGAAGCCAACTTTACGTTGGTTGCATGGCTCGAACACGCGTCCGTCGTGGGAGATTCCTGTGTGAGAACTTCCAGCAAAATCGGCCGGCTGAAGCGCTGACGTAAGCTCCCGGGGGGTCTAAAAATTTGGAGAATTGCCGCCACTGTTTTCTCCACACTTTCATTCTCTTCCTCCATGTTCACTGCAGCTCGTTCCCTTCGTGCCGCCGCCGCCCGTTCAGGCAACTATGCCGTGCGTTCCACCTCTGTGCCAATTACCCCATCCTCATATATTCCTTTGTAGGGCATTCCGCGGTCCTTGATCGCGAGGAACATGAACACCAAAATCAATGGTGTGTAGTTTTTCACCTCGAATGCTTTAGATCTTACTGGAATTTATGTTAGGACCCGTCGTGGGTATTGATTTGGGTACGACGAACTCATGTGTTTCTGTCATGGAGGGGAAGTCGTCTCGTGTCATTGAAAACTCGGAGGGTGCCCGGACAACACCCTCTGTTGTGGCCTTCACGAAGCATGGAGAGCGTCTTGTTGGTCTTCCTGCCAAGCGGCAAGCAGTTGTCAACCCTTCGAACACCGTCTTTGGCTTTAAACGGTTGATTGGACGCCAATTCAAGGACAAGGAGGTCCAGGATGATATGAAGCACTGGTGAATACATACATCATAAATGGTTCCCCTTCATCTTACTCATTCGACACGTAGGCCTTTCCAAGTTGCTGCTAAGAGTGACGGTCGTCCAGCAGTCCGAGTTGAGAATGGTGACAAGACACAGCAATTCGTGAGTGGATATCCCTGCGAACGTAAAATGTATTGACATTGTTTACAGTCTGCGGAAGAACTATCATCTATGGTACTGACGAAGATGAAGGAGACCGCTGAGCAATATCTCAACAAGAAAGTCAAGTATGTCCTTCATTATGGAGTATTTGCTAGAAGAACGTTAATTTTACTCGTTTAGTCACGCTGTGGTCACTGTGCCTGCATACTTCAACGACGCACAACGGCAAGCTACCAAGGACGCTGGTCAGATCGCCGGTCTAGACGTGCTCCGCGTTATCAATGAACCTACTGCTGCTGCTCTTGCCTATGGTCTTGACCGCGCAGATTCATCCGTCATCGCCGTCTACGATCTTGGTGGTGGTACTTTTGATATCTCCATATTGGAGATGCAGAAGGGTGTCTTCGAGGTCAAGTCAACCAATGGTGACACTCACCTTGGTGGAGAGGACTTTGATATTACTCTTATTGACCATATCATAAATGAGTTCCAGAAGGAGTCGGGTATCACCCTCAGCCAAGATCGGATGGCCATCCAGCGAATCCGTGAGGCTGCAGAGAAAGCCAAGATCGAGCTTTCGTCAACGACCCAGACGGAGATCAACCTGCCGTTCATCACTGCCGACGCGTCTGGCCCTAAACATATCAACCTCAAACTCAGCAGAGCCAACTTCGAGAGTCTTGTTGACAAACTCGTCCAGCGCACTGTCGAGCCCTGCAAGAAGGCACTTGGTGACGCCGGTGTGAAAGCTAGTGAAGTCAACGAAGTAATCTTGGTCGGTGGTATGACTCGTATGCCGAAGGTCGGCGAGACGGTGAAAAGTATTTTCGGTCGGGACCCTAGCAAGGGTGTCAACCCTGATGAAGCAGTTGCCATTGGAGCATCCATCCAAGGTGGTGTTCTCGCCGGGAACGTCACTGACATCTTGCTCCTTGACGTTACTCCACTTTCCCTCGGTATCGAGACCCTCGGTGGTATCATGACGAAGCTTATCAACCGCAATACCACCATTCCTACCAAGAAGTCGCAAACATTTTCGACTGCGGCTGACGGTCAGACTGCTATCGAGGTCAAGATCTATCAGGGTGAACGTGAATTGGTTCGGGACAACAAACTTCTCGGTAACTTCAACCTCGTTGGTATTCCTCCTGCACCGAAGGGTGTCCCTCAAATCGAAATCACTTTCGACATCGACGCCGGTTAGTTGATATGACCAGTGTTATTTGGTGTATGCTGACCGCTGGCTAGACGGCATTGTCAATGTCTCTGCCAAGGACAAGGCCACCAACAAAGATCAATCGATGACTATCGCTTCTTCGTCAGGTCTCAGCGACAAGGATATTGAGCGTATGGTATCGGATGCTGAGCAGTACGCCGAATCCGACAAGGCCCGTCGTGCTCTTATTGAGGAGGCAAACAAGGGTGAATCTGTGTGCTCCGACACGGAGAAAGGTTAGTTCATGGTTATCGCAAGTGTTACGCGGGTGCTTATAGCTTCGTGCTTAGCAATGAACGAGTTCAAGGACCAGCTTGACGCTACAGAGAAAGAGAAAGTCACTAAGCTTGTCGGAGAACTCCGCGAATTGGCAGCCAAGGGCCAGGTTGGCGATGCCTCGGTTACTGCGGACCAGATTCGGGAGAAGATCAATGAGACACAACAAGCTTCGCTTGGTCTCTTCCAGAAGGTCTACGAGAAGCGTAATGCCGAAAATGCTACCTCCGAGGAGCCATCATCAGAAAACAAGGAGGAGAAGAAGGATTAATTCCTCAAGTTCTCATTCTCGGCTCGTTAACCCTTTTTGCTTGATCTCAGTGAGGCCCTCCCGCCGTCCCTTCGTTTGCATTTGTGCACATTCTCGCTATCCGCACTTACATGACCCTGCATCGCATAGATATGAGAAAAGTACCACCACTCATACGTATCTTACTTTGTCCTGTTTATTTGTCACCATAAACCTCCTCTTTATATAGTTGAGGAACACCCCACTCAATACATCATCCCATGCATGAACTGACTGTTGCTTGTGACTCCAAAGATGGACAGTGAAATACTACCAAAAGATTCAGCCTTATAATCTCTGGTACCTAGGACATCAGGTGGACATCAATTTTCGCGGTGACACTGACAGAGCTGTACCACCGTTCCTCGAGCAGCACGCTCAATGCAAGAGACCTGGGAAATCGCCATTAGCTTGACCATGGTTGCAAATCTAGGTTCGACTGACCAAATTGCTCATCATGTTAAATAGCGAAGATTCACGACAGTTCGTGCTTTCGTCAGCGCCGGGGCTGCACTGTGCTCAACACCTTCGACACACGCAACGGTGCAAGAGCTGGCAAAGCTGGTTTCAAGGACTAGCTTGGAGCGTTGGACCTCACTCAATGTTGTAACCGCGCTGGAGTACATGCAAGCCGATGGACGATGAGACCTTTCCTATGGCCGCGCACTGACACGGGGAGTCTCGAGCACAAGCAGAACAAAGAGGAACGGTCCATGTGTTTGTGGTATCATGGGATCCAGCCTCGGGGAACAATGGTCGAAGTACCACTGGCATGCGCATCGCGCTCGCATGGCTCTCAAGGTTCGTCATCCCGCCTCGTTTACTCGTCGTTCCGTTCAACCAGCGTTCATTAGCTCGGTTGGCAACAATGCATTGCGATTGTAATATTCTTTCGCTGCCACTGATCATGAACAGGAGCATGGATACGTCCCATGAGTATTGATCATGGGATTGTGAGGCTGCCCTGATACCTACTGCCCGAGCTTGACACCGGACAATTGCCCAACCCTCGTCGGGGAGACTTTAGTTCAAGCGCCGAACGAGCTGGTTGTGTCCTCTCAGTCAGTAGAGGATGCCTTGCTTGTCTGCATACTCCCTACGACTCGACCCCTTAGCCGCGTGACTCGGGGATTCTTCCCGATCGAATTCGCGCAGACCCAGGCGCGGTGACCTTCTCGTACCAACCATGTGGTCCAGGGTAGCTCTCTCTGCAGCTTTTAACCTATGCGCATCACCCAATCATGCCCATCAGCCCTTTGTCACAAAGCTTCCGGAAAAATGTTGTGTAGTTTAGGCACACCGACAAATGACCACAGCAACTAACAGGACGGCAAGGATGTTTCGCCATGCATACCATAACCTCTGCTCATTTTTCATATGAAAAGTATAAAGTCGTGGTGATGGTTTGGTTTTTGACCAGTTTTCAAACAACCCGACAGCTGTGCTCGGTCAACCACTGGATGCTCCTCTCTCTTGCCTTCGTCTCCGGCCTTTTCGCTCTTGCTAGGGCTCAGACCATACTGACTGGTCAATACACATACTCGACTCAGGGAAACTACGAGCTTTGCACCAATGGGGCATTTGTATGTATTGCTCATCATTACTTGAAGAAATGGTCCTGATTTTGTTAACCAGTAGCCGAGGGGACGGGTACTCAGACCGCCACTTGATCAGCACCTTGGGCAACGATATCTCCTGGTCTACCACATGGACTTGGGTCAACAACGACAACAATGTCAAGACTTGTGAGTATTAGCACTAAATAGAGAAATAGGACTCGTTGAGAACGCGTTAGACGCGAACGTTGCTTCCACCACTGCCAAGGGGTAGGCAGGTAAGCTTCTCGCAGAAAGTCCAGTTCGGTGCTATCGCAACTGCCACCATGACCTGGAACTGGGACTATGTCACCGAGTCGTCTGGTATTCGTGCTGATGAGTCTCTTATTACATCCGAATCTGTGGGAGTAGGGATGGGTTCGTGGGTCCTCAAAACGACTCGGACCTATATACCCTAGCCTTGGCGAGTTGGTGTGGTGTCAATTCCCTGGGCCATTAAACTCGGGTTCACGGACTTGACAAGAAATCATTCAACTTCCCTGGCCACGATGAAAATCTAAATTGTATGTGCAACTTGAAGTACACTTTGTCGGCTCGAGGACGACGTCACGGGCGAAACCAAGTGTGGCCGCGAGGAAAATCAGTTGTGGACTGGCGACAACATTCGCTCTTCCCTACTACTGGTAACACCACAGGCCACATCTCCGCCACTTGCCATTTTATCCATTCATCCGTCTCTTCATCAATGACTCGTTTGGGTTTTCAAAGTTGGTCATCTTATGTTACTTTCACCTCGCTATCACCTTCCTCGCTCGTAATTCTATCGAACTCCGCCATTCCAAGCCACCTCCACCACTGCCATGATGTCTTTGTTATAGCATGCTCAGAATTCTCTTCCCCAAATTAACCGACATTCAAATTATTTTGACGATCACGTACTGAGTACTGGTGTCCAACCGAGGTCCAAGGTGCTTGGGTCTGAGAGCTTGCCCCCCCTAGTCCGGTGTTCACCATTACCCAAACCCTTGCCGCCTCATTTTGCTGACCACTCGGCTTCAGGTCTTGAGCTCGTTACCAATCAAGGGCCAGTCCCTCGCGCATCCCTAGCTATCTATAAACTCCCATCGGTGTTATGAAGGCATCATCACAGTGGTAATCAATTTGGGCTTCCTCACTGTGAATTTGAGTCGTCTCCTCTTCGCACAGAACAGTACCCACCGTCGGTTCCTTTCACCTGCTGTATTGTCCATGCTATTGGAATACCATCGCGGCGTCCAAATGTACTTTAGCGGCGTGTCATCTCGGTGTGTCGTGCGTGTGTGTTGTCATAGCTTCTGCGCCTGCCTCCTGTTTTGGATCGCGACACTTTTTTTTACCGCCATTAAATGCCTGGCTTTCGTTACCATGGTACATAATCGATGCATACTGCCGCAAACGAAAGGGTTCACTGGAAGTTGTCTGGAGCACTGATGAAAGTCTTGGGAAAGTTGTGGTAGTATCATGGAGAGGTATGTATAGTACGAAGGTCGCTAATGCAGATTCATCGCCTACAAGCCCAAGTCTGCTAACCTGTATCTCTCCGAGGAGATATGAAAGCTAATCAATCCAGCGGCAGAGCGTTTGAACGTTTCACAAGCTTCCAGAGATCCTTCCAATATTTTCACAATCTCCTTGTAGAGGCTCATGATTGCCTCCGCCATTCGGTTAAAAGTCTCCAACTTTGATTCTGTGTTGCGAGCTGCTAGTATAGAAATCTGGTTGGTACTCTCACCCGCAACCTCTTCCTTGTAGAATGACAATACATCGCTGAAGTGGGTCTGAATTAAGTGTCGGCGTGTTGAAGGACAATGCACCTACTTTACGTCGTTGATGAACTGCATAATATCTGGGATTGCCTGGACGTAATCGATCAGAGGGATCTCACGCGGGAACATCATGTACGCGACGGCTTCTGGGACACCAGTCAGCGTACGCTGGTAGGTGGGATACCGTTGAGCAGTGCTGAAGATCTAATCACAGCTGTCAGGTGTTCTCGATGGAAACGACGGCCATACCTGCATGGATGTGGTCTCGTACTCCAGTACATTGGCAGTGACAAAGTTCATACTTGATGTGATGATTAGATTTGAGGGAATGGGTTGAAACAGGGCTGGCGCTTGATGAATGAGGTCTGCAAGTGCGTCTAATGCTGTATTTCCCTGTCGATGTCTCCCAATAAAGCGTTTGTTAAATAGATAGAGGTCGTGAATCTCTGAAGGGAAATGGACAGTTGTCTCGTTGACAAAGAACATGGTCGACGTGTAGAGTGCAATCCATATCTGAGTCGGACGGTGAGTGTGATGCCCACCAGCTGTTATTGCGTAGAAGACGCCCTCTCGCAAGTACGTCAATACAGAGTGGTCACCGTCTACTGGATAGCCGCGCCGAACCGCTTCGTCAATACATTCCTGGTAAAGCTCGTGGTTGAACGGAGTAGCCTCGTAGGGGACATTACACTGTGCGAGGAGCGAGCGAATAGTTACGCCAATGGTTTGAGTCTGTGAGCGATGTTAATCGACGAAAGCTGCTTTGAATTCTACTCACCTGTTGCAAGTCGAACATTGCAGTTGACGTTGGAAGTGCTGACGGCTTGCCATTGCTTTTATACTATGGCTCATCGAGGATATTCCCCAATTTCGCAGTGTCACATCGCGAGCGGTCCGCTCCACGTTCTGAAGAATGACAGTCTCCCTGCTTCTCTCGGTCTGTCTAAGGGAGTTGCACTACTGTCGTCTGAATTTAGACGCAGCTTCGCTAGGACCCGTTGGGAGAATGAATACCAGTCAAAGGCATTACTGTGTATATAAAGGACCTCTGCGAGAAGGCTGGACTGCCGCTCCATCGAGTCGCCACGGAGCCCCTGTCTTGCACATTCTGGAGGTCAACTCTCTTATGGGTGTCGTCACGACACGTTGCATAGAGTGTCATGTACTCCTTTCGCGAATTGAGCGCAGTCATTTTCAAGGTGTCGGCGCAAATAACGGAGCGAGCCACCGGACCACCGGGACGGAATAGAATCCACAACGCCGGGCCTCGTCCTCATGCACGAGCTTCAGTCCCTTGAACTCCCTGGGTATCACTTCGCTGCCTAGTAGTAGCGGTAATCGCCTCAAAGCCAGACTTGCATTATCGTTCGTACAATCGGTGGAACCACAAACCTTGTCGGGTCCTGATGAGAAAGAGAGGGTTGTGCCCACAACTTCACTCAAGGAGTACGAACTTGTACGGGTAGCGAATGCGACAATCGCGAGACAACCGATGCCTAGATGGCCATCCTGTCGAGTCAGACAGAAAACACCTGAGTACTACGTCTCTGGCGGGACTTCGAGCTGCTCGAGCAGAGCAGGAATTCTTCACTCGGACAAACGCATGGCTTTCACTACAATAGTCAATCTACGCTGCGAATCAAATGGTTCAGAACACGGGTGGGGTTCTCGAGGAAGCGGGACAATGCACCTACATACTCTACGTCGTTCACGTTTTCCGGCGTGCTGTCACAACGCCGCCGGTTACGCGTGCGCGTCGAGTGGCTTCTTTCACGCATCCGACGATTATGACTTATCTTTTGCGCGAGGTGGATCCTCGTGAGGACATTCCATCCCGCTTCTCCTGCGTCCCGACGTGACAGGTAGGATGCCATCGAATGTAATGAACGAAGGAGAGGGCGAAAAAGTTGCAAGAGGTTTCCGACAGAGCGAAGGAGTAGGCCCTTTGGCAGGTGGATCCGATGTTTGCCCAATTGAAAATCATTCGTCCGGCATGCGATGTGGGACGGTGGTAGAACCTGTATCGAGTCGTTTGCCTTTTTGGTCCTACTGCGTGTTGACTGCGTGCACAAGCATCCCAGCGTTTTCCCAAGCCACGACCACCAGCATTGAATCCAGTTCGGTCAGCCCACATGGATTCAAAAGGTACTTGTCCCTTTCTGTTTGTGTGAAGAGCGGTGGAGTGATGTGCCTATCAGTTGAACAGTTGCATTCACGGGCGAAATACCTTGTCGCCAAGTTTGAGCAAGGAGACGGGACAAATTACATCGATGAGGCGATCGTCCTTGCCCGTGAAGCACTGGAACTTTGCCCATCCAGCCACCCCCAGCGGCCCGTCTCTTTGACCTGGCTTTCAATTTATCTTTGGAGTCGGTACAAACAGCTCGGGACGATGAAGGACCTCGATGAGGCCATAGTCCTCAACCGAGACGTACTAGAACTTTGTCCACCGAGTTACCCTATTCGGTCGACGATTTTGAGCAATCTTGCACTTCATCTCGCCACTCGGTACAAGCAACTTGGGGCGGTGAAGGACCTCACTGAGACCATAGTCCTCGAGCGAAAAGCACTGGCGCTTCACCCACCTGGGCACCCTAATCGGACAATGTCTTTGAACAACCTTGCGCTTCATCTCGCCACTCGGTACCAGCAGCTCAGGGAAATAGAGGATCTCAATGAGGCCATTGTCCTCTACCGCAACGCACTGGCGCTTCGCCCACAGTGGCACCCTGATCGGTCAACATCTTTGGGGAACCTTGCACTTCATCTTGCCACTCGGTACAAACAGCTCGGGGCAATGGAAGATCTCAACGAGGCCATTGTCCTCGACCGAGATGCACTGGCGCTTCGCCCGCCGGGGCATCCTAGTCGGACAATGTCTTTGAATAACCTTGCTTTTCATCTCGCCACTCGGTATGAGCAACTCGGGGCGATGGAGGACCTTAATGAGGCTATTGTCCTCGATCGAGATGTAGTGGCGCTCCACCCATCGAGGCACCCTGATCAGTCAACGCCTTTGAACAACCTTGCACTTCATCTCGCCACTCGGTATGAGAAGCTCGGGGCAATGGAGGACCTCACTGAGGCCATTGTCCTCGACCGAGACGCGCTGGCGCTTCGCCCACCGGGGCACCCTAATCGGATGATATCTTTGAGCAACCTTGCAGCTCATCTCACCATTCGGTACGACCAGCAGGGGGCAATGGCGGACCTCAACGAGGCCATTGCCCTCGACCGAGATGCGCTAGCACTTCGCCCACCAGGGCACCCTGATCGGTCGACCCCTTTGAACAACCTTGCAGCTCATCTTGCCACTCGATACAAGCAGCTCGGGGTTATGGAGGACCTCAACGAGGCCGTTGTCCTTGCCCGAGATGCATTGGTGCTTCGCCCACTAGGGCACCCTGATCGGTCGATGTCTTTGAGCAACCTTGCAAATTATCTCGCCACTCAGTACGAGCAGCTCGGGACGGTGGAGGACCTCAATGAGGCCATAATCCTCGAGCGAGAGGCACTGGAACTCCGCCCATCGGGGCACCCTGATCGGTCGACGTCTTTGAGCAACCTTGCACTTCAGCTCACCAACCGGTACGAGCAGCTTGGGGCGATGGAGGACCTCACTGAGGCTATTGTCCTCGACCGAGACGCACTGGCGCTTCGCCCACCGGGGCACCCCGGCCGGTCGACGTCTTTGAACAACCTTGCACTTCGTCTCGCCACTCGGTACAAGCAGTTTGGGGTAATGGTGGACCTCAATGAGGCCATTGTCCTCGGCCGAGATGCACTGGCACTTCGCCCACAGGGACACCCAAATCGGTCGACGTCTTTGCACAACCTTGCATTTCATCTCACCGCTCGGTATGAGCAGCTCGGGGAAATGGAGGACCTCAATGAGGCCATTGTCCTTGACCGAGACGCACTGGCGCTTTGCCCACCGGGGCACCCTGATCGGTCGACATTTTTGAACAGTCTTGCAGTCCATCTTGCCACTCGGTATGAGCAACTTGGGGCAATGGAGGACCTCAATGAGGCCATTGTCCTCAACCGAGACGCATTGGCGCTTCGCCCACTGGGGCACCCTAATCGGTCGACGACTTTGAACAACCTTGCACTTCATCTCGCCACCCGGTACGAACAACTCGGGGCAATGGAGGACCTCAATGAGGCCATTGTTCTCGATCGAGATGCGCTAGCGCTTCGCCCACCAGGGCACCCTGATCGGTCGACGTTTTTGGGCAACCTTGCGCTTCATCTTGCCACTCGGTATGAGCAGCTCGGGGTAATGGAGGACCTCAATGAGGCCATTGTCCTTGATCGAGATGCACTTGCGCTCCGCCCTCTGGGGCATCCTGATCGGTCGACGTCGTTGGGCAACCTTGCACTGCATCAAGCCACTCGGTACAAACAGCTCGGGGCAATGGAGGACCTCAATGAGGCCATTGTCCTCGACCGAGACACGCTGGTGCTTCGCCCACCAGGGCACCCGGATCGATCAAAGTCTTTTCACAACCTTGCACTTCATCTAGCCGCTCGGTACGAGCAATTTGGGGCAATGGAGGACCTCAATGAGGCCATTGTCCTCAACCGAGACGCACTGGCGCTTCGACCATCGGGGCACCCTAACCGATCACAGTCATTGGACAACCTTGCATCCTACCTCCATATTCGGTTCACACAGTTGGGTGGGTTGAAAGACAAGGAAGAGCTATTCACTCTCTACACCGAGCTGACATATGTACTGCAAACGGTGTCTTCCACTGATCTATCTGCCGCTAGGGCATGGACCCGTGTGGCTGAAGGTTTCCATCATCCTACAACACTGCTAGCATACGAAACGTCTCTTCGACTACTTATTCATCATCTGGCTGCTCTGCCATCTTTACCTCAACATCTTACCATCCTCAAGAACCTCACGTCGTCGCTTGCAGTGGATGCGTTCTCAGCTTGCCTTCGCAAACGCGCTCCTGCCAAATCAGTCGAGCTTCTTGAACAAGGCCGTGGTGTCTTTTGGAACCAGCTCACTCGCCTCCGTTCCCCACTTGACGATGTCATCGCATCTGGCCCAGCAGGAAAGGTGTTGGCAGCCGAGTTCACCCAGCTGACCTCGCTCATCCGCAGTGCTCTCGGTTCACCTGATGCAGATCAGCACGATCGGGTGTGCCATCTCAACCTCGAAATGCAGAGAATCGTGACGAATATCCGCAAGTTGCCCGGTCTCTCACGTTTTCTCTTGCCCTCGCTCTTCTCCGATCTCCGACGTGCGGCCAGCGGTGGACCTGTCATCGTGGTGAATGCGAGCCAGTATAGCTGTGACGCACTCGTTGTCTTGGTAGACCAGGATCCCATTCACATCCCGTTGCAAATCACACAAGGAGGTGTTCGAGAACTCTCATCGAAGCTTCGTACTTTGACTTTGCGCGCAAAGCGGGCCGACGTGACGAAAGAGTTCGCTTCCTTCTTGCGGGAACTCTGGGATCAGGTCGTTTCCCCCATCGTTGATTTCCTCCAGACGACTCATCCATCTCGATCACGTATTTGGTGGTGCCCGACCGCCGAGTTCTCTGTTCTGCCCTTGCACGCTGCCGGTCCGTATAGGAAAGGCCAACTAAATCTCGCTAATATCTATATCTCGTCTTACACCCCAACCCTGACAGCTCTCATTCGTGCTAGACGGCCCAGTCCATCAAATTCTGCAACTGAAGGGAAGCACTTTATTGCTATTGGGCAAGGGACAGCTGTCGGGGAGAGTGAACTTCTTTCAGTCGGCACCGAACTGGCCAACGTTGGTCAGCGTGTCGATGGTCTCG
>JBBPSC010000066.1:0-39518 GCA_038093395.1 Baorangia bicolor
TGTGCGAGGAGCACATGAGCTGTAAAGTTGAAATTGCTGTGATTCTGGTCCATGACGCATGTGACCAAGTCAACGTACGGATCATTCATTGCACATACGGGGGAGATAGATTGGGCCAAAGGACGGACTCTGAAACTGAATATGTGCACGGCAAACGCTACTCGCCTCCGCTTGCAGGAATGACTCGAATGAGGGTCAGGGTAAGATCTACCTCTCGACCGTCGATCGTCGACTTGAATTCTTAGTCAGTCACCGCGGAAGCGATCGGAACGCGCAGCCGGCTTGCGTCATACTCGGCACACCTCCTTCTAATCGCTCTTATGCCTCACAATGTTAGACTTGTCGGCTCCAACATGTTTCTCCATAATTTCGCTCAAGCGGCCATACCAAGGCGACTATTTCAACCCGCACAGCTGTCCTACCGCAGATCGCTCTCGACTTCACCGCTCTCACATCACCCACGATGGCGCAAGTTTGGCAGACGGTCTGCCTACGTTGCAGCAACACTCGGCACCCTCTGGTTCCTCGACCAGAATTTCAATGCTTCTGCAGTAGGGCGCAACTTTCGTACCCTTTGGACAGTGAGTGTGCCTTCCCGGACTCGTTTATCAAGCCGCGGCCCAAAGTGGTTTTGCAACCAGCATGCCTTCCTTGGGTGGTGATGACCACTTCCGAATTTGCCATTGACCGCGCGCACTCGACTCATTCGTCGTCGGAAACAATCTGCTCGAAGCAAAAGCAGAGCCTCCACCTTGAGCCCAGAGTCGAGCTCGCTTTCATTTCACATACTGTCCCACTTATTCATATTCACATTGCTGACACGTATGTGTTGTCTTAGTGTGCCATGATATCCCTAGACTACAAGCTCAACTTTCAACCCGAAAAAGCAGACCAAATACCGCAACTGCACGCCCGCGTAGCGGATAGGATGTATAATCTCTTCACCTCTAATGGTGGTCTCTACATCAAAATAGGTGCGCACATCGACGGGGGCAGTATGGTTCTCTCACGCAATACTCACCCTACTTTCTTCCAGGTCAGGCCATCGGTGCTAATTCACCATTGCTGCCACGCCCAATACAGGACAAATTCGCCCGCCTGTTTGATGACGCACCTCAGATACCCTATTCTGCCATCCTGTCCGTCTTCCGGTCCGAATTTGGTCGTCCTCCCACGGGTCCGGATGGCATCTTTGATATGTTCGAAGAAGAAGCGGTCGCGAGTGCCAGCGTTGCACAAGTCCACCGTGCTAAACTCAAAAGCGGCGAGTGGGTGGCAGTCAAGATCCAAAAGCCGGACGTGACGAAACAGATCGAATGGGATCTCGGTGCATTCCGTATGGTCATGTGGATATTCGAGAACTGGATGTTCGATCTGCCTGTTTATTTTACTGTTGGTACGTTATTTCACTCACCCTTTTTTATTTCTTCCGAGTGCGGGTGAAGTGCGAGTTGTTCACGATGTGCGCAGATTTCATCAATAGCCATCTAAGGCAGGAGCTGGACTTCGTGCAAGAAGCACAAAATGCGCGTGTCACTGCTCAGTTTATCGCCGCGGAACCGCGTCTCGCTGGCAAGGTACACATACCCGCGGTATACCCTGAATACTCGACAAAGAAGGTGCTCACTGCCGAATGGATCGATGGCATACGGTTAAGTGACCGTGCGGCAATTCAAAGGCTGATGGGAGAGGAGAACCATGCAGCCTCTAATTCGAGTTCCAGGACTTATCCCTCACTGGACGGCGTTCGCTTGAAAGGCGGCGTCAAGTCGATCATGCAAACCATGGTGGAGTTGTTCAGTGCACAAATGTTCAGTTGGGGATGGGTACACTGTGACCCACACCCCGGCAACATCATCATTCGGCCTCATCCTTCGAACCCTAAGTATCCGCAGCTGGTGTTGCTTGATCATGGATTGTACGTTCGTGTCCAGGAGTCGTTTAGGAGGGAATATGCGACGTTGTGGAGGGGTTTGTTGGCTGCGGACTGGGATGCGATTGAGCGCGTGACGACACTGTGGGGTATTGGCACGCCGGATTTATTCGCGAGTGCGACACTGATGCGGCCAGTGAAGTATGGCAAGAAGAGCCAGACAGGGAACGGGAACGGGAACGGGTCCTTGGAGGGATTGAATCAGTACGAGCAGAGTGTGCAGATGAAGGCCAAGTTGAAGCGGTTCTTGCTGGATACGGATAAAATGCCCAAGGCACTCATCTTCCTCGGGAGGAACATGAGGTGAGTACTCCACTCGACCTGCACGAGGACAACCGTTGACTGGCACGCGTATCAGGATCGTCCAAGGTTGGTGCCGATAGGTCTCGTCCCTGTCGTACTCGCCTGACTTCTTTTTTTCACTCTAGGAAACAACCAGGTACTCGGCTCGCCTGTCAATCGTATCAAGATCACTGGATACTGGGCTTCCGCATCCCTAACGACCTCTACGAATCTCACGTTGACAGAACGTGCAAGGGAGTACTGGCACTATCTCGTATTTCGGGGCGTCATGCTGTCCGTCGACTTGGCATTCTGGACGAGTAAGGTGCGTCAATGGGTTCGGCGCATGTTGGGCAAGTCAAGCATCGGTTTTGAAGACGAGTTGGAGAGAACCATGAGAGGCTTTGCAAAAAGCACCCTTGGAGTAGACGTTACGCCCAGCGCCTTTGAGGGATAACCCCCACTCGGTAGACTTCTTAGACAATTATACCAGATATCATTTACAGCAATCAGTTCAAGCAACCTAATCTACAGTTGAAAGGGTGTTTCAACGAGTGTTCCAATGTCTATGTGCTAATTTCCGTTACACCACACGTTCCCCCATCTATCCTGTGCCATGCCAGTGACACCATTGCCTATCTCGCCGACTTCTCCGCTGTCTATGAATCCGACACCGTAGCTCGCCGCTGCATTGAACTTGGTCGTCGGACATTTGACGCCAAGAAAATACGGACACGCGCGGTCGACGGCATTGCATGTCTCGAGACAGGGCAACAAGGACGAGTAATCATAACTCGCGTTTGGAAAGTACGGGTTTCTTGACGGAGAACCACTCGGCTGTGGCTGGAGCGCCGAGAGCGGGACCTGCGCAGCGCTCCCAAAAGAGGGCGAAGCGGCCGTCGTACTAGTGCCATCATCGCCCGGCGCAGGTTCAGAACAGCGCGGGAACGAGATGCTGCAGAGCCATGCGCGGTAGTGGGTTTGACAGTCTGCACAGGTCTGGAGAGGTGAGTAGAGGTCACGTCCGCATGCGAATGTGGAGAGCATGGTGGTGAAATTGGTCATGTATTGGAGGAGAGGAGAGGAGATGTTGTCGGGAAGGGAGGACGCGTCGTAACCGAATGCGGGGCCTGGTAGTGGTGGTAGTGGTACGGCGTACGCGGTGGAAGGACAGTAGGGGAGAGAATAGACGAGTGGGCAGGGGAAGTTTGCTGACGGGAGCGTCGTCAGAGGGAGAAGGGGACAGAAAATGGTAAAAGGAGCAACTTGCCGGATTTCGTTGTGAAGTAGATGGGACCGCTGACCTTGAGTGCATCCTGAATAACGTAGGCGGTGTAGTTTGTGCTTGGTGAGAGGCCATCGACGAGCCATTGTGATCGCCAGCCATCAGCGCTTCGCAGCCATGGATCGTTGCTGATTATCGAGCCAGTCGACGATGGAGTATTTAGTAGAGCACACGCGGTCTGCGGAAGCGAGGAGAGTTGTGCAGAGGTTGGCGCTATGACAAGGGTAAAGTTGGGGATGGAGGGGGGGATATCTGGAGCAGAGAGATTAGCTGGGGGTAGAGTGTAGTTTGGAAAACTCGGTCGCTCGATCGGTACGGGAAGAAATGCATGCGAAAAGAGAATCGCCTGATTGGAGGTGGTATCTCCTAACAGGGGCAGCTGGTCCAGTACATTGAACGTCGTGCCTAGTATCATCGAAACGGTTGGCAGTAGGAACGTCGAGACAATACTCTGGAATACCGTTGTCTGATACTGAAATTTGGAAAGCTCCCTGGTTGAGATCTTGGACGGAGAGCAGTCCGCCGCCTGGCGCTGAACCCGACCATTGGCCGTTGCCATCGTTGAGTTGGATCTCAAAGACGTCGGTACCACCACCCACTCCAGGAACGATGCCTGAGGTGCTATTCGATAGGAAAAAGCGCGCGGATGAGGCTTGGGATGCGCATATCGCGACAGATACGGTCAACTGCGGAGACGCAGGCAGACCAAGGAGGGACGTCGGGGCAGAAAAGGACGAGAGCGAGTTGAGGGGGAGAATGTACTGAGCGTGGACCAGGGCAATTGCACAGAGGAGGATCCATCGACATGACATCGTGCCAGATGTACAGAATATATTTTGTAATATTCGAAATAATATCATTTATTATCCCTCGGATAAGTCTTTCTCCCGACGGGTTGCCACATTAGACGACTAGCAATTGTACATCCTACCGGCGCCGACGTGATCGTTCAGAACAATCCCCTCTCCACCACATACGCATAAAACGCTCCACAATCTGCTGCCGTCTCGATGGTCGCTTTGAACGCATCCCAACTCGAGAACAACGTTCTAATATCCACGATCTCCAACACCGCCGCCCAATCATGCACGCCCAGCGTACAGAACCCATTGCTAGTGTAACACCCCGCGTGCGAAGCAAACGCTTGGTCTTTCAGCGCCTGGCAAGTCGTGGGAGTGTCTTGAACGGCGTCCTCGACGAGCGCGAGTTGAAGGCAGTGCATGGTATCGATCATCCATTGCTGCCCTCGGGCATCAAACAAGGTGCGGTTGTCCGAAAACTTCTGACAGTAATGGTGGCCATAGCCAATGGGATATCCATGAGGACCACATTGGTATCTGGACTCCAGGCAGTTCGCATAGAAAGTACACTGGTCCATGGATGGATTTGCACATGCTGGGTCAGTCGAAGGTGGACCTGGCACCGGGTCCTACAATGGACAGACCCAACATCACAGGGACAAGGTAAAGTCTGCCAGTAAGTTAGTTTGACGAGTCGAATTGATGTCACGTTGGATAGAGGGCTTACAGCTCCTTCACAAACATTTTGCGGAATTTAACGACTGCTTTGAAGAGTTGCGGATGCTGACACCGAGTAAGGGCTTCTCATGTCGTGGGGTCCAGAGTTATATCCTCATGAGAGCGTTTTGTTGCGGCTACGGAGTGCACGAGTACGCAATGAGCTTCCGAATCACACCCTCATTTGACGTGTGAGGCATATATAACATGCGACCTCAGCTCGACGAAAAAGGTTCACCCTCGTAGAGAATACACTATGTAAATGAGATCCTTGTAGAGAATATATTGTCTAGATGGGAACCTCGTACAGAATACACTATGCAAATGAGATTCTCATGAAGAATATATTGTTCAGAGGAGATCCTCGTGCAGAATACACCATGCAAACGAGATCCGCGTGAAGAATATATTGTTCTGACATTCGTGTACTGCGAGTGACTTATAGTGCATCGTATCCCTCACGCGCATAAAATATCATCATCTAACTCTTCCCCCCTCGTCCGCAATGACACGATCCGGGTCTTCTTCGTCGGAGTCGCTAGGTTCGTCTCGGTCCGAACTTTCATTGTCGTTGTCGACATCATCCTGTATCGGCATGACATATCCCCAGTCTCCCAATTCCCCTTCGTCACCCTGTACCTCCTGTTCGTCACCCTCGCCGTCTTCATCTCTGTCACCCCCAGGCTCGCCGTCTGCGTCTTCATCTCTCTCCGAGTCGTCCACCGCCCTGCCTGCATCTTGAAAAAGGAATTCGTCCCAGTCACGGCTTGCCTTATGTCCAACACCGCCCCCTGTCATGGTCCGCAAACCTGAGATCATTTAGTCGCTCATCATGGCGCTTGATTACTAGTAATGTAATACACTTACATGTTCACGTAGTAGTATTTCCAACCAGCGTTTGGGTCGCCCCCATCCCGCAACTGACGTCCGTGTGATCCTCCAGTGAGTAGCTCGTAAGTGCGATAATGCCCAAAGGCGGGGATAGTGTGCACCCCGCGCACGACTGACTCAGGGTCAAGAAAACTGAATGCATCGGTCGGGTTCTCCTGGTCAAAGAATTGGAGCCTGTGAAGGCGCTTCTCGTTCCATCCAGATAGCGAGAAGATTGTCGATCTCAAGTAAAACGGTATTGTTCCGGGTGATCGGAACAGCGGGAGAGCCAGTGGGGTTTTCTTGGTGAACGAGAGGAGTGCGGGCACGCGCATACAGGCAGACTTAGAGGAAGTTCCCACAATCTCCGATTAGTCACATCGGGTCACGTCTGCATCTCCAGACTCTTCCCTCAACCCCCATCGGTCCGAGCCTCTGATCCTAATAACACAGGTGAGATCGGGGAGAATAAGGCATCATAAAGGGAAAGAAGGCTACTAGGTGAGTATCACATACAATTCGAATTCGAATTCGTGAAGCAGAACAATTCGCTGGATTTACAGGAAGTCCGAGCAGGCTGATCCGTATGAGATATACAACGCAGCCGCGCGCGCCATTGCGCGCTGTATAGATCTCTGGTGCGACGTAGACAATGTTATCAAGATCGTGCAGCTCTTTCAGCAAGATGAAGCGAGTGAACACAGCGAGTTGGATGAGTCTGATGTCGCAAGAGAAGTTCGCAAGGAGGCTCTTAGCAGGGTGTACGTACCATCGGCTTGCAGGCAAATGGGTTTCTGAGGCTGGCAAACTCACAGCTCGGTCGAAGGGCACGCGACTCGAACGTACTACAAGGTCTTACAGCTCGTTCCCGCCTTACAAGCATTTGTCGACAACCCAGCTAAGAGCGTTGAGGTGGGAACTATCTGTGGAAAGGTCAAATTTTCGTCGTCTATATGCGCATATATTGACCTTTTTTCTGTGGTTTAGATGAATGCGACTATCAAATCCACCCGGTCGAACGATGCAACTCGCCTCAAGACCTACATCGCTCAATACGCATCACCGGACCCCTACAAACCTGCTTAACCCACCTATCATCAATACGAACGGGAGGGCTGAAATGGGGCTGAATCGGCGCCCGCAGCTACAACTACAGATAGTCCATTGACGGATGCCGACGAGGAACAAGAACTCCCACTCACCCCAGTATAGCTGGTGCGGTCGTGCCAAGAAGTCCAAGCGCAACCGCACGTAGATGTGCATCACAGTACGTGCTTCAAGTTCTTGATGCTTCTGCAGTCTCACTAATATTTGGACAGCGACTTTGTTCCGCCATTGCCATGCCTGCCAGGTCCACATACGACATCACTCGCACTCGGTTTCCGAGTCTGCATCATTCAATACCGCATCACTGCTCGCATTCGTTCTCTGCATTGTTCAATGCCGCATCATTGCTCGCAGTCGCATCATTCAAGTCGTCATTCTTACTGTTATTCGTGTTTGCTCGGTCACCAGTTGCCGTCGGTCTCCTCATCGCTTGAAGTCCTCAATTATTAGTGTTTTGCTAGGGTAGCTCGGAATGGAATCCAGGTTGGAGGGTATCAGTAGAAAATGTGTGTGAGAGTACATTGCAATGTATCGGCTGTAGTCGCACATGCATAACATATTGTTATGCATTCCGACGAGAAGCTGTTTTGTGCGACTATCCTTCGAGTGGCAATATATTGTTCTGTCCGTGCTCAACTGTTCTGACGGATCCCCGACGATTCTCTCCGACTTCGCAGTTCTTCCACATTCCCATTTATTGCCTACGTCTGGCAAGACGGCCGAGAGCAAGTGTCTCAGAGGCCATGTTTTGTCTGACAGCGTATATGGCTATGCATAGATTGTGGAATTTTTCTGATACGGTATTACACATCTTCTCTCTGCGTCTACCGTAGCTTGGCGAACATCTCTCTCGATTCTTGGAGCGCCGAAAGCTCCACTTCCAAAGTTTTTCGCTGCACAGGCAATTTTACAATCAGCTTGAAACCAACCAAGAGGCGAAACATATGCAACCTTTTCTTCATTGCTGAGTTGCACAGCTTCAGGTACGGTAGCTTGATAATCCGGTTGGGATATCACTTTGTGGAGCTTCTCGAGGTTGAGACGAGCGAGGTCGATTTTTTTGTCACACTTGGCAACTTCCGCTTCCAGGTTTACGAGACCCTAAAATTGGTTGGAAAAAAATAATTAAAGCAGCCTGGAATATGACATACCTGCACTTGTAGATATACCACTACAGTCGACGAGACAACGGCGGAGCCGCATCCTGCCGGTATTTGAGAAGGGGAGCCTTGTATGACTTCCACCTTCGTGCAACCCTTGGTCAAAGCGCTGATCGTAGGTACCTGAGATTCAAATAAAGCCTTCTCCTCGGGAGTCTGGACATGGATGAAGACTGAATAGGGTCGTGAGCGCGATCACCCTGCAAGCATTGTCATAGTAGTAACATACGTTGTATGTTCGATCGCAAGTTATATGACGCTGCTAGTGAGCGACCCGTCCGTAGTGCCGCGAAAACAAAATCGAACTTCTCTTCTGCATCCGCAGATTGAAAGTTCGTGTCCTGTTGATACGATACGTAAAGTGGACCGGCCTTGGTACGTTAGAGTAACTCACAAAGGTGGGATATCGCGATATCATGATGGAGGGAAGATCGGTTGATCGCCTAGGTAAGCGCTGCCAGAGTTCCTCGGTGACGAACGGCATGAAAGGATGGAGGAGCCGAAGGCCATAATCGAGGCAGGTGTGCAACGTTTGTTGTGCCGACGTGCGCAGCTTGGGATCGGCCGAGGGGTCAGTGTTGGGTTTCATTGCCTCCTGCGTATGGTGAGCAAGGGGATCCTCTACCCGGCGAAAACCACATACGATGTATACGTCACATAGCTCGTACAGCCAGAAATTGTACGCCGCTGTAGTGGCAGCCATGAAATTCCGCACTTCGACGTGTCTGTTGACCTCGCCCGCAGCGAAGTTAAGCTTGTGGAGGATCCACCGCTCAACGAGAGTCTCATTGCCGGTGAGCTAAGTGCTTCGTGAGCAAGTCGAATACGTCGAAGAGATGTGGACTACCTTTGCCACGTCGATAGGGACGAAGTCGGGTTCGAACTTGAGCATCGCGAACTTGGTAGCGTTGAACACTTTGTTGCAGAACTTTCTGTACCCTTCGACGCGAAGAATCTCGAGGTTGATATCACGACCTGTGTGCCAGGGTCACTGACTATTTCTCAGATCGAAGACCTAAACTTACCTCCACCCGAGTAAGCGCACAAAGCAAATCGGAGACCGTCAGTCCCACATTCCGGAATGCCCTTCGGGAAATCCTTCTTCTGCCCCGCAATAGCTTTCGCGATCTCTTTGTCATCCAAGTTGCCTTCATACAACTTTTGGTGAAGGTCTTGAAGAGGTAATCCGTGGATGACATCTAAGGGATCAATGACATTGCCCAGACTTTTACTCATCTTCCGTCCATGAGCATCGCGGATCATTGCGTGGCAAAGGACTTCGCCGAACGGAACCTTGCCCGTAAGATAGATACCAAGTAATACCATGCGAGCAACCCAGAAGAATAGAATGTCCCAGCCTGTCTCTAGCAAACTCGCAGGGTAATAATATTCGAGATCGGGGGTCTAGAACGGATCAGACTCGAAACGCAGGAACGTGAAAAGGAAATCACTTTTTCGGGCCAGCCCATGATGGAGAATGGCCACAGGCCAGAGGAGAACCACGTATCAAGGACGTCCTCATCTTGTTCGAGGGTGAAACTCCTGCCTGCAGCCAAAATCTTGGCACGTTCGGTGGCTTCTTCAAGCGTCCGACCCACGACCCAATTCTTGCCGTCGTTAGTCTGAAAAATGACGCGTGGTTAATAACCTATTGTGACCGAAATCCATAGTATACGCACGTCGTTCTCCTCGCCCTCTATGCGGACGAAATAAGCGGGACAGCGGTGGCCCCACCACAATTGACGCGAGACACACCAGTCTTGAATATTGTCTAACCATCTATACCAATCCGCCTCCGATTGCGCTGGAGTAATCCTGAGCTCTCCCGCACGGGTTCGCTATAGCGAGAGTGTAAGAGAGGCGTTAGATACCGCGCCAACTGATAATAAATCCTACTGTACCTTGATTGCCTCCTCCGCCAAAGGCTTGCATTTCACCCACCACTGGGGCTTCAAGAGCGGTTCTATAATGTCTCCGGATTTACTGTATACAAATATTGACATGCGCATATATATAGAAGTCAAGGAAACACTCGCCTGCAAATGGGGATTTGCATTGGGTTATCCTTTGTCTCGATGAATAATCCAGCCTCTGTAAGCGCCTTCGCGACTTCCCTCCTAGCATGGAACCGTTTCATGCCCTATCGATGTACATGCATCAACTTCGCTTACTCAGGACGGTCCATCAGACTTACATTGAATTTCTCTCCGGCGTTAGCGTTCAGCGTTCCGTCGTCGTTGAGAATGCTGATAAACGCTAGATTATGGCGCTTCCCAACTTCGTAATCGTTGGGGTCGTGAGCAGGTGTTATCTTCACAGCGCCCGTTCCAAAATCCTTGTCAACCATATCATCCGCCACGATCGGTAACCGCCTGTCGACAAACGGGTGCTTTGCAAATTTCCCGTGAAGATGCTGGACGCGATTAAGCCTAATAATGCAACTACGGACGTGATGGCCACACCTTATAACGATTGTCTTCGGGATGCACGGCAATGGCAGAATCACCCAGCATCGTCTCCGGACGTGTGGTCGCGACAATAATCTTCTCGTCTACAAGGGTGTAAGTAAGAGGAAAAGTTACTACAGAGTGATGACGCACCCGAGCCCTCGAGAGGGTACGCAAACGATGTGATGACACCAAATTCGAATTTCTCCTTTGGATCATAGCCTGGGACAGCGAGCATGGTTTTTCCCTCTAGTTGTTTCTGATCTACCTATTTGATGTTAACAAAAAAAGGGATCATCGACGCGAATACTGCACCTCCAAGTTTGATAGAGTTGTATTCAGCCTCACACACCAGTTCACCAAACGATTGTCGCGATACAAGATACCACCCTCGTGCAGCCGACAAAAGTTCTCGATGACAGCTCCCGAGAGTGACTGAAATACGGATAAGATTAGTGACAGCAGTGATATCCACTACTTACGGGGCTCATGGTGAATGCAACACGATCCCAGTCGAAGCTTCCTCCGAGTCGACGGAGTTGATTGGTAATACGCGATTGGTAGCTGCAAAATGTGAGACACGAATGCCCGATGATGAGATGGAATACGAACTCATTTTTCCACTCCATTACCTTGTCCAAGAAGGCCTCTCTACCGAGATCGTGACGCGTCTTACCCTCGTGCTTGAACAGACGGCGCTCCACGACAGATTGGGTCGAGATGCCAGCGTGATCGAAACCTGGGACAAACAGCGTTGTCTTGCCCAACATACGATTCCTGAATGATTTCTGTTGGACGACACATACAGCGAGGACACAGGACTAACCAGCGTATCAAGCCGTCTTGAATAGCTACGGTGAGAGCGTGACCGATATGCAGACTACCAGTGACGTTTGGAGGGGGAAACGGAATGATAAATGTGCCTTCCGATTTCGCCGAGCCATCCGGGGCTGTTTGTGGTTTGAAGAATCCCTGCGCTTCCCACCAATCGTACCAAGCGGCTTCGACAGCCTGTGGGTTGTATCCGTCCCCCATTGGCTGGGACATGTCTGCCCACGAGTGCGTCAGAAACAAGGAGGGGCGAGGATGAGTGGCCTACTTTTCTTCTCGCCCTTGGGCGTCGCGTTGACAAACGCGGGCTCCTCTGTCTTCCTCTGGTTCTCGACCTTGAGCCTTTTCTCGCCTGCCGGCGCGGACGCAGGCTGCCTGAGTTGCTTCGCGGCCAGCTTGGCCTCCTTCTCCAGTCTCTTGGCTTCCTTCTTGGCTGGCATAGCGTCAGGGGTGGCGCACGAAGAGATGCCAGTGAGTTGACTCGCCTGAATTTTTTGATGGTACCCCGTCTGTGGGGGGTGTTCCAGGGGTTGACTGAACATCTGTAGACATTTTTAGCGTAGAAGGTGTATACGTTGTACACGATCGCTGACGAGAGATGGAACGGAGGAGATATCGATGATATCGCGTCTGAATCCGAGTCACAACCATATTCAGACATGGATAAATTTGGCTGACTCAGAGGACGGCTGCTCTTCATTGGTGGCTGTGCATAGGTTTGGTATTTTCACAAGTACAATACGGAACATCATGAATACATAAAGAATATTCATCGAAGGGGCGAGAGTGCCGCCAACATTTTTGTCGGTAGACCATCGTTTACCGGGTTGCCTTGTCCGCCGAATGCTCACCAATGAGATCCCATTTACCAAACAGTAGGCTGCAACGGATGAGCATCAGAGGTGAACTCGAGGTATGCGAAAGACATACTCGAACACGGCCATGATGGTCCGTTTTCGGTTGTCGGCTTCCGGGAAGGCCAAAGATCGCGGGCCATAAAATACCTACAGCACGATCGGTCGTGAGAGGACACTATATTGCATTGAATACACCTCGTCGTCGACTTCGTCCTGTTTCCGTGGAAGGCAATGGAGGAACTTCCAATTGGGGTTGGCGCCACCTTCCCGACAAAGCGCTTCTGTGACCTGATAACCGGCAAAGTCTTTGAGGCGTTGGGCTTTTTCTGCCTCTTGCCCCATGGATATCCTGTATGCACAACTTGATGATTTGTTTGACGACGGAATGTTTGTTTCTTACCAAGTGTCAGTCACGACGACATCGGCACCGTTGACGGCTTCGCGAGGGTTGCTTCCCCACCAGATGTCTTCGTCGCACCCTAATTCCGTGACACGATCCCACACAGCTTTGGGACACTGGTAGGCGGGTTGAGGTGGAGATGCAAGTGGCCGAGACGCGGGTACGTGACGAGCATGTCGTGGAGGACATTGGCCAAGTCGCCGACGTAGGCCACTGTTAGGGGGCGGAGGGAGGGGAGCGGCTTGTTTGGACCAGGAGAAGGAATTTGAGTCGGATCGAACAAATGGGCGTGCTCATGCAGGGTGAGGAGGTCTGCAAGAGTTTGAGTCGGATGCCAGAGAGAAGAAAGGGCGTTGAGCACGGGGACGGGTGAATATTTTGCGAGTTCCTGCGAGGATATTTGTATGGGCGCAGCGAACGCGGATCGACGGAGCTTACCAGGATTTCCTCGTGGTCACCGACGCGGGCAAAGATACCCTGACACATACCACCAAGAACACGGACAGTGTCCAGAGGGGACTCGTTCACGCCGAGTTGGATGTCCTCGCGACCAAGGAAGAGGGCGCGGCCACCAAGCAAGATGGCGGCTGTCTCGGCGGAGGCGCGTATGCGAGTGCTGCGCTTGGAGAAGATGAGGGCGATAGATTTATTGAACAGCGACTGTGAGGGCATACGCAGACGCGCATTTTTTTGGTTCCGGGACTGCGGGGCGAGAGCCAGGGGAGAGAGACCTGCTTAAGAGCGTGCGCATGGCTGACCATACGCAAAATCTGCGGGCCAGTGAGGTCGGCCATGCTCGTGAGATGCGGTACTGGCGACATTGTCAGTGTTAGTACTAGTGTTGACGTTAGTGTTAGTGACAAGAAATAAGACTCGATCCGGCAAATCCCAAATTGCTCGCGAGATCCTCAACCGCGTTCAACGCTTCCACACCGCCCACGATGACCTCGCATGACAGCGACCCTTTCTACCTGAGGTATTAGTATGGCTGACGTGCACAGTATGCGGGTACTAATCTCTCTCCAGATACTAGTATGTTTTGGCGTTGTCGAGATAGCATACGACTGAACACTGCACGGTTAGTATGTGGTGGTAGGCAGCCAAAAGAGCTTGTTGGGTCGACGGCGTTGGGAACCGATGGGGCTGAGACTTGGACGTTCGGGTTGCAGAGGATTGAGATGGTAGATGCCACGATGGCGTGCTAGCGAGGACGGACTCAGAGTATGGCACCTGAATGAGATAGTCTCCGGCGGTAACCGATGTAATGTGTTGTGGGAGCGGCGACGGAGGTCTTTCCATCTTAACTGCATGGGGGGCAGGTGTAGGTGAGGGGGATCGCGGCTGGGAGGCATCGGGGAACGGTGGTAGAAAATCGGGCATAAATGGTGCTATGGGATATTCGATATGATAGCGGTTCTGTAAACCGGTCGACAGCTTCAACTGGCAGCGATCCGCCAGCATCACTCAATTCGTCAAAAGACTCTTCATCGTCCTCTGCAACCCCGTCGATGATCGAGACATCCTCAAGGAGTGGCGCGCAATGAAGAGGGACGGGATCATCGTCGGGAATAAGTCCTTCTCCAAGGTAACGGTAACCTACAGAGCAGAGTCGATAAACGTGAAATAGACCAAGTGGATCATACCTCTGAAATCTGCAAGGTCGTCGAACCTTTTGGCACTGCTAGACCCATACCTAGACAGCTCAACCCCTTCCGTGCTGCAGTATTCACCCAACTCATCCAGATTGGTCCCAAGCTCTTCAAGACAAGCAGCCAAGTCGTGAACAGACAACTTTGGTCGCCCCGCGAGCTCGGAGAATTGGCCACAAGCGGATGCTAGGAGAACGAGATATCTGGTCAACAAGTTGGAGAGAACGGATATTGCTTGGGCCGCAGAGGTTCGGGCGAAGCTGTGCGCATGCAAAATCTTCATCACTAGTCAACGATCACAGCAGTAGCAACTTGTGAGGCCATCCTGTATAGTTGGGTGACTTGTCTATGGAGGTCCGGACGCGTTGCGCCGAAAGGAGCACGAGTGTCCGGACCTCCATATTCTGGGGCTAACATTACTACTGGTAGTACTTAGATGTGAACGAATGTTATATCTCGTCTTCTGGGCCCTCCTCGATCATCCTCGCATATTCCTCGTAGGTTGCAAATGTAGGCAAGGTCCTCCGCTTCTTGCGCTTGGCTTGACCCTTGTCCTTTCGCTTGCGTTTGTCGCCGCCACTGATTCCTCCCCATTCTTCGGCGTTCTGCTCAGTTTCTGCGTCTGAACCATCATACTCGATGAGGCCGTTTGGGATGTCCTCCACAGCAACCAAGTCGTCATCGTCAGACCCCTCGACAAGCGATATACCGTCACCGGGGTCGTTTCCACTAGAATCAGCTTCGACTTCTCTCTCGACGCTCGAGTTGCCGGCTGCGTCAGGATCAGATAGTAGTTCATCACCCTGTTCGCGCGGCATGGTAGCCCGCATAGCCTGGCGATTCACATAAGAATGGGAAGCAGAGAGTTCTCGGTTCTCGCACCTTCCAAACGGCATCCTCTTCTGCCTCGCTGGACCCTTCCTTATCAACTTCGTGCTCGCTGTCGGCACCGTCCACATCGGACTCTATTCCGGAGTCCTGCGCCTCTTCCGATCCCACCCCTGCGTTACTCTCGTCCTGGTTAGCGGGAGCAAGTTGCCTGTGGTTCTTTCTCGAAAAATATCTGTGGAAGAAGACCTGGGCGGGGTGAGACAGGGTTGCATATCCGGTGAACGGGATCATACCTCGTCTACAGGTATCTCCTCCACCATTTTCTTCCAGAATTTTTCTTCGTTTGGCAAAGCGCCACCGCTGACCTCACCTTTGACACGCTTGACAGCAACGCCGTCGGCCGCACTCGCAGCGGGTTGCATGGCACTTGCACCCCTTGATTTGGGTTTTTTAGCGTTCTTGTATACAAAACGATCGAGGAAATGGGAGAGCGTGTTGAGGGTGAGGTCCGGGCTCGAGGTGATGGGTTGTGATGCGAGAAGCTGACGTGCATGAAGCGAAATAGTCGGGTGATAGTGATGGAGGAGAGGAAGCTGGACACGACGGAATTAACAGTTGGGGAGACTAATAGAAAGCGACGCACGAGTTCGTATAACGGTGAGGCCGATGCGTGTGTAAACTGGGGGTCTCGTTTTCGGGGATCATAATCTTCTGCTTCCGATGAAGCTGGTATTCCTTGCAGGAACGCGCGCAGACCCGGAATGGCGCTGAAAATCTTGGGAGGGTGGAAGTCGTCAACAACCCAGGTTGGGTACAGATCACACTTACTTCTCCGAGTAAGTAGAGCCCTCCGACTACGAACTCAGTTCCTCCAGCTCCACCACCGACTAACACCTGGATAAACCTGCGAACGAAGCTCTTGACCCTCCCAGTGTTGTTATCTATTTTCAGAGATTTGAATAGTAAGTTCAAGTACATCGTCTGCTTTGAAGACGACGCCAATCGTCCATCGTGGAGCGAGGAGTACAGGACACGATAATACCGGTCCACGATCGACTGAGCGCGCGATGATGGCGATGAGGAACCCGGCTGACTAGCGAGCGACGATGAAAGATGTTGGATAAGTACGAGGGATTGCAGTGATATATTGAAAGTCGACGTGTGCGTGATGAGGAAGAGAGTATCGATGTGCTTGTGGAAACTGAATTTTGCGATAAGTTTCGTGAAACGGGAATGAGATACCCACGTTACCTTGCCTCAGCAGCATCGAGTTTCGCGAATGGGAGAGCGCGGTTCACACCCGTAAGGATGGCAGATATAAGTTTTCCGTGGGTATCCTCTTCGTTCTCAGCGACTTTGCCTTCACCGAGGAGGTCTTCAAACATGCGAAAGTAAACGTCAATAAGTTGTACAGCAACGTCTGCGTCGCCTGGCTGGAGAAATATCTGATTGAGTGTTATAGTGGCGTAGTAACGGGCATGCTCGTTCGCCGTGTTCTTGCCTCTTGATCCCGATGTTGAGGCGGCTACGGGAGTAAAGATGAGCGAAGTCATCTCGCGTATAACGACCGTTTTCATCGACGGATGCGTCTGCAAGACTTGAAGGATGTGGTATGAGGCGCGAGAGCAAATTTGTTTCTCTCCATCTCCCTGTGTGCAATTTCGATCAAGAAAGATGTAACAATGAGAATGCGCTTACCAACTTGTTCACAAGCAGCCTGAGCAGATTGTGTTCTTGTTCAGGTTTGTTCCGTAGGACGTTGCAAATCAGCGAGAGCGCTTGGGTCCTCACGTATGGTAGGGGATCGGCGGTGAGGTTTTCGAGTATTTGCAGGACCGAGAAAAAATACTTCTTCAGCCAATCTTCAAAGTACCATCCGAGCAATTGTTCATCATCGACGTTGAGATTTGTCGAGGGCTGGTCGCGGAAATATCTGGTGGGACGGTCAAGTATGAATATCAACCAGAAGAACGGACTCACTTGAGCTTGCGATCTGGTGCACCACCGCCGACCCACCAATCGACGATGCAGCGCAGTGCTTTCAGGCCTTCTCCGCGACCCCCCTTACCCTTCCCTCTCTCAGCCAAACTCCTCAAGGCATCAAGGGCTTTTGTGTTGTGCAAAGGACTACTTTGCACAAGCAGCGTCAATGCACTTAGTCGATCCGACAGCGTCCCCGACTGCAGAATTTTTTGAAGGAACGCAAATTCGGACTTGGTGGACGTGACGGTGGACGTCGAGGACTGGAATGAGAGTACTGCCTGCGCGTGCAGGGCCGAAGCACGATCAAAGAGGCCCGTCGCGACATCATCATCAGAATGAGGTCTGGTAGTCATATCTGTGTGGGGTCTATTCAAGGCAAGGTATGAGATGCCATTTAGAGTATGTAGTCGACGCAGTCGCAAACATTCAACATTGGTTTGAATCGCACCAACCTCAACCCAATTCTTCAAGGGACTACGTACGGACCCAAAGTCATTTTCTCGACGGTACTGCAACTTCAAACCACCAGGGAAATATTCGTATACGAGGTAACTACACTACACTTGAACGCTCGACGAAATGGTCAGCGCAACGACCACCGACGCGGTCCCAATCGAAACTGCACACGAGGACATGATCGTATGCATACGTTTCTGTCTCGAGCATGCACGTACTCATGTCATCCTTATTCCTTCCAAGCATGATGCCCAGCTTGACTACTACGGAAAACGACTTGCCACGTGTTCTTCCGACCGCACCGTCAAGGTCTTCAACGTCGTCGACGGTGAGCCGTCCAAGTCGGGAGGGCAGACGCTCAAAGGGTGCGTGTCCAACGGGACTGCTGAGACTGATGCCCACATCCTTGTCCTGCTAGTCACACAGGCCCTGTCTGGCAAGTCGCATGGGCCCATCCCAAGTTCGGTAATATCCTGGCATCGTGTTCGTACGATGGCCAAGTGCTCATCTGGAGAGAGCAAACGCAAGGACCCTCAGCTGGATCGTGGACGAAAATCAAGGAGCACTCGTTGCACAGCGCGTCAGGTGCTTCCTCTGCCTACATGCATGTACTCTATCAGACCCTCTGACATTGCATAGTCAACTCTATCTCTTGGGCCCCCCACATGCTAGGTGCTATCCTGGCATGCGCCTCTTCCGATGGAAAGCTCTCCGTACTCACATTCAAAGGTGTGTTCCACCTTATTCTTATCCAAACCCGATCACCCATGATATTACACTTACTTTTCACCGAACACCCCTTTTAGACGACGGCCAGTGGGTTGCCGATATCTTTAACGGCCATGCCATCGGCTGCAATGCCGTCTCCTGGGCCCCCGCGACTCACCCCGGCTCTCTTATCCACCCTCACCAGCCCGGAGCGCCAGCCCCTCCTGCGCCTTTTAAACGCTTTGCCAGCGCTGGCTGCGACAACCTCATCAAGATCTGGTCTTTCCGCGATGACACCCAGACATGGGTCGAGGAGGAGACACTTGAGGGGCACGGAGACTGGGTGCGTGACGTCGCGTGGGCGCCAAATATCGGACTGCCGAGGAGCTATATAGCCACTGCATCGCAGGTACGTCGTGCGGAGAGAGAGAGATACGGTGCGATTCTGATACTTTGTCTTTCCCGGTCATAGGACAAGTCTGTACTCATTTGGACAAAGGATGCGCCGACCGCACCATGGGTCAAGACCACCCTCGACCCGTCCCCCACTGCATCTCAGAATATACTGACAACACCGGGTAAGTTCCCCGATGTTGTTTGGCGCGTGTCATGGAGCCTCGCGGGCAATATCCTTGCTGTGAGCTGTGGCGACGGAAAGGTGACACTTTGGAAAGAGAACTTGAAGGGCAGTTGGGAGTGTGTGAGCGACGTGAACAGTTGAAGGGATAGTTACGAAGTCCCCTGAAAAGGGCGAGTCCTTACATGCGCGTGACAGTGTGGCTGGATTCCAAGATACTTAATGGATCTGTGAGAAAGTGTGCAAGCAAAGGCATGTGCTTGAGCCTAAATCGCGGGACAATACTACTTCGTCGGGTCCCATGAGAAGGGGATCCAATATCAATGCTGGCAAATCAATCCAACTCTATGTCTTGTCGCAAGTACAACAAGTACAACAAAAGCTAGACAAGGAACAACAGCTGTCACATCCAAGACGTAAACTCAAAACACAGCAGGACGGGCTGTGGCCAAAAAAAAGGGGGGGAAAGAATTACAACCCGACATATTATCTTAGTACCACGTAAAACGTTGAACAGCGGGGAATAAAAAGAATGAAGAGCGTACATACAGGTTAACAATGATAAGTGCACATTCAAGTTCTTTGGATATATCTTGCACGCACATGAGGACAAATGAAACGGAGACACGCGCGAGGGGGATGGGAAAAGGTCGAGAAGTGGGTAAGGAGGAACGGCATGGGCCGGAAAGTGGAGAGACGGTAAAAGGGCATCGAAAGCGAACAATTCATGACTACTTATTGAAAGCGTCAGTGACAGGTACAATCAGACAAGATAGCAACTCACCCTGACGCCTTTCCACCAAGGAGGGCAACCGCATTGAAAATATAGCGAGAAACCGACCCGGTCCCCTCGACAAGAAAACAAAAAGCGTCAACTGGGACTCTAGTAGCTCCAGTTGGTATTCGGGTGAAACAACCGGACAAGCAATACCTACAAACGGTTCCCCGCTAACGCCCCTCGCCAACTAGCGCCACCGCCTCTCAGTGACACCATGAGCGGCGGCATTGCACGCCTCGCAGACCCGTACTCGATAAGTGCCGCAGTACTCGACCCCCTTTCGCGACTTGCGGACCCAATCAAATTCGGTCGTGGACCTGTCGCCTTGTATACACCCGTCGGGGTAGCGGACGCCTGAACGACGCCCCAAATTGCGGAACATGTCAGGGAGACCGTCGTAGTCGGGAAGATCAGTAAAGGGGAGAGACAGGGCATAAGTGGGTAAGAGGGTAAGTTCGACAGGAAGAGTAGCTGTCATTGGAATTGTGGGTGGTGGCGAGTATGAATCCGAGTCTTGATGGGCATCGGGGGGCAGGAAGTAGACGATTGCTTGCGGTGACGGCGATAGCGTATTGGAGGGGGGGTAGGAGATTCCGAGGGGCGATTTGGAGAGCGGGCGGGAGAACAGGAGCGTAGAGGGGTACGGGGTTGTGAACGCGTAGGAGGACGACGCGGGGTCGCACAGACGGTGAGTGAGGACAGAGGTCGAGATTTCTCGACAATCATCAAGGACGTCGTATGGGACCCTGTGTGATGCATTGAAAACCTGCACGCAAGCGGAGTGTTAGCATCGACCCCGCATTATAGCCACACAGTGCCCACACTTTGAACCTGAAGCATCGGCCACTCGGCTCATCTTAATCACCATCATGAAAGAAAGGTGTGCAAGCATGTCGAGGCCACTTGCAGAAGCGGCGCATTTGGGTCGGAGAGGATGTATCTGGTGTATATGTGTGACAGGCTCGAGACGTAAAACAAGGCGGTTGAGGGAAGTGTGTTTCGTCGTGTTCCAAGTTCTCTTCTAATTGTGTGGTATCATGATGTAGTTGCTCTTGCTTTTCTAATTGGTCTTGGTAAACATGATCCGGTGGTGATTCGGGTAGCAGGGGACCGAGGGCGTCTAATTTAGCTTGCAAAATGATATCCCAAGTTTGGGCCACGGTTGGTGCACGTAGTTTTCGCCAAGGCAGCGTTCCACGGAGGGAGTAAATGAGCATATAAGCCAGTAACTCGAGGTCATCGCGACAAGTGCATTCTGTGAGGGAGTGTTAGAGTCCCGTGAATGACAAGTCAATGTGTAACGGACCGACGCCACGATGAGCATTTAAGCTAGCAAATAGGCTTGTGCCCAAGCCGTGCCCGCCCCCCTGCTTGTAAGCAACATGCTCGCCTGTTCTGGGGTTTCTGAAGCGACGTGCGAGACGAGATATCTAGGCAACCGAAATTGAGCGCGGATAGAGTGGGTGTGGTCATATAATCAATATCGGTGTGGCGGCGGGGAAGAAAAAAAAGACGCACGAGCTGATCTGCGAGGAGGAGGACGGTCTTGAAAGAGAAATGTCTGTTGCAGACCTTGAAGAGATCCTCCAAGGAGGGGCCGAGGAGATCGATGGCCATGACGTTGTAGTCGCCTTGCTTACCGATACATGATCCAGGGCACGCCCGGACCGCCCATGAGGGACTTGTAGACTTTGGATTCCTGGCAGAGGGGGGATGTGAGGGAGCGTGGAATGGCTAGCTCGAGCTTGATAGCGACTTCTTTGCCCGCTATGGTGTGCACGCCGAGGAAGACGGAGCCTGTGAATGAATGGATGAGACGGCGACGGCGAGGTGTGCACGGACCAGAAACGCACCGCAGCCACCGTTGGCGATTTCCTCCTCGAGTCCATCTCGGCCTTTTTGTTCTGATTATATAATACATCCCATGCGCTCATCCACGTGATCGTGTCGCGTCGTGAGCCTGCCTTTTTTGGAAGTCGCTTCCCATCCTCAGTTTGCATTGTCAGGAATGTTTCAAAGGAAGGTGTCCAGGACCACGCTGGTATTCTTCCATCCCGTTCAACACCCGACTCATCCCTCACACTATCTGCATCATCCAAAACCAAGCACCGACCAGAACTCAGTAAATACATCCTAACAGCACCTTCTATATCCCATCTAATCTCTGACTAACTTGGAAACGTTCGTTCTAGGGCTTCTCTCTATACACAATAGTGCGTAGCGCCGGATTACTTGGTATCGTGCGGACCGTCCCAGCCGCAACGCTGATTCTGATCATTACCAGAGACTTTTCGGTCATGAACAAGACCGTGGTTCTCGCCAAGACTAACAACGTCCTCGTTAGTGCTCACCCCTCCCTTCCCGACCTGCAAGGCTTCGGGCGGCGCGAGATGGCCGCCGAATCGGTGAGATGACCCGTTCGACTGAGGTCGACCGAGCTGATTCTGTTTCGATCTCTTGCTCCAGGACGAACTCGCGTCTGGCTTCATGTATCAGGTCGGCGCTTCGGACTGCTCCCTGAACTCCCCCTTAACCACGTCCGTACTCCGGTTCTCGGAAACGCAGGCTACCCTTGATCGTCCGTTTTATTCCGGATCAAGCCACATGGCGCTGTATACGGACATACCGCATGCAACATCGACCTCGCCCGTGCTGTCGTTGGCGTGGCAAAGTTTTCAATGGTAGTGCGGCCCAGCCCGACGCGGGCGTCGCCTTCATGGGTCTCGCAGGCACTGCGCACCAGCAAGCGGTAGAGGTGTTGGATGTGCCGTTCGTCGCGGGTAACGCACTCTCTCTTCTCTTCCCCAGTCCATATTGCTAATCGAAAACGGAATAGAGCGATTCGCAAATCTCGACTATAGCGACGAAGGAAAGCTGTTGATCACAAAGTACGTCACTGATGAGCCCGAACGCCTTCCCCCCCTTTTGCACTGACTTGTTTCGTGAACCGTTGCGTTTGTGCGACGCCAACGATAGGAAGCACGATCCTGTCCCGCTCGAAGTGGTCCGACAACGGGTAAGTCCCCCTCAAGGACGGAATGGGCCCATATCGCTGACGTGGCTGATGTCATACTTGACCCCCTAACATCACCTCCATAAGGTCCAAAACCTGCTCGACTTGCATGTGGTGACGACCGTGGGCGGGAAACGCTTACCTATCGGTCAGAATGTCTCCGAGGTGTCGATCTGCTGTCACTCCGATACGCCTGTGAGCGTCGACGGTCGCGCTTCCCGTGTTGCACCTGATGTGCACCACGCCACAAGGCGCAGTTGAGATTGTGCAGGCAGTCAAGGGGTTGGTAGATGAGTGCAATAAAGCGGCATGGTATGTTTGACTTGGTAGATCAACACGAGCCCTTCGTATCGTGTGATATGAATGGTGACGAAGATCGCGGAAGATAGATCAAGGAACGATGAAACTGTGGGGGGTGGTGGTATTCTTCGGCATTGACTGAGGCAAGAAGCGGCAGGTTGCCGGTGCAACTTCAGTGTCTTGGACTCGCAGGCCGGATGGTGGACGAAAGCCCAGTGTCGCTAAGGTCGAATAAGCATGATCGGAGCTCAGGCTGTGTCAGCTGTAGGCAAAGGCCACGCTAAAGTGACCGTGGCACCTAAAGCTTGCGGGCATGGTAATACATATGTACATGAAGGATTCCCCAACCGTCCGAGTTGCGAAGAGCATGATGTCTAAAATCTGGTTATTGTGTCTATCTGGAGAGTTGGCTCGCGTAGAGTGGAAACCTACTAAGGCCACATGGTGAAAGTTGCCTTTCTCACTCGCCGACCTCATCCGAATTCGATCGTCTACCTCTATCTTAACCAGCAACCATGTCCTATACATCCAATTAACCTTCAACCACCTAAGGCTTCATTTATTCCGCAATTCAGAATCTAGAACCACAGACAATGATTGTCATACCGCGTATGCTGAGTGACATTCCACATCGTCTTCCGAGCCTGACTCTGCCTGAGAAGCGTACCGTGCAGCTAATCTTGTCGTCCTGAAGTAGACTGAAAAGTTGGGCAAGGACAGTCTTGTCTGGTGAATATCCACAGCAGATTCATGAAATCTGCGGGTTTAGCTTGGATGTTGCCAGTGGGTACTTCCTGAAGGGTATATGATACAGGGACTCTTGAAATATTTACCTTGGTAAGCCAGCGCCTACAGCCATGCACCGGCAACACCAGATATTGTGGGGTGCTAGTAGTTGCTGTGTAGCGCCGGCTGCACCTCTTTATCCACCGACACCATTGACTGCCAGATTCACGATCTCTCGGTCAAGCCGTCGAGCTTTGCTTAGCGGGAGCTGTCAAGAAGAATTTCCTTCAAGCACAAGACTGTTACGTAGTCAGACAACCTTGATCAACCGCCTTCATAGCGGCCTGTTCACTATCCAGTGCTTCGCCAGCACCACATGCCACGCAAGGCTTCTTCCCACCGCACGGCTAAAGGACCTTATCGCAACACGGGCTGAGCTTCCCCCGAACCTCGCTGGCATGTATGCAGAGAACGAAGCACCCTGTGTGCGAGCGGTCCCCCCCACCGTTTACAGAAGCAGTTACACCCACGCATGAACGTTCCCCATGCATCACCAATGCATACGGTTGCCCCCACCATTATGAAAACGCTGCACCCTGGGCTCACGCTCGACCCCCTCTTATGCTAGGCTAGGTTTGTCGCCCGCCATGAGCACCCCTCCCGCAAGAGCCCTGCCCGATCTTCCTCCTCCACCCTGACGCCTGGGCCACACGCCACACGCACACATATCCATAACACCCGAATTAGAGCAAACCCTTGCACTACTCTCGGCACATCGCTTTGTCCTCGTCTACCTTCTCCTTTCACGTGGAGACCAAGTGGCTATCATCCGACACCTTTGTGTTGTGTTCGGCGAGGGCAAGGAGAGGAGAACAACGGAACGCGTGATGTGAGCAATGCGATCTCCCGTTGTCCTGACTCCTGATCCAGCCGTCTGGCCACACCTGGCGTGTTGAGATGGCCCTATGCCACGCCCTTTTCGAGGGCCACGAGAAAGCAGTGAGTCTGTAAATGCTATCAAAGTCTCAATGCTGCCGGAGGACCCTCAACACAACACGTTTGCAATATACTGCCATAGACAAAAGTGCTGATGCTACATGTGCATGATCCCGATAGGTTCCCCGCAATCCTGAGCTGTCTTACCTGGTCTAACAACTGTATCCCTCCTGCCGTCGGATGGCCGCGTGGCGCCCGACTCATGTGCTGTCCACTTTACGTACGACAAAGTGGTTGTCTGCAAAGGGGACAGGGTTTATTGTCAACTGAAGTCGACGTGGCGAATGAGAGCTTGACTAGGAAAAGGGTAAACCCTAAGGGCCGCCGCTCGAAAAGACTATCGTTTTCTCTCGTACGGGCCTCGTCGATCTCAGATTTCGTGTTCAAACATTCACTCTTCAATTACTTGTTGTCAATGACATTGCGACGTAGCCTAGGCTGAAGACGGGGAATCCACAGTCCCGCACAGCGCTAGATTATAGATAAGGGTTGCCTGAACAAGCGGGAACGAAAGCCAAGTCTCCGCTCAACATTCGCGACGCGACTTATCAACGGTCTTAACGACCATATCCTGATTACTACATGGTACACTCGATACACGTTTGTCACAGACCACACACAATCTATAAGTACACTAGCTCACAAGGATGGTTTTCGGGATGCAAAACTTCTTCGACTTTATAAGTGATCGATGCGCACAAGTCAGTCAATGGTCAGGGCTCCGTGATCGGGACGTACACGATGAATCTTAAGAGCGTCGTTGATGGACACCGATGGCCTCTTCATTCATTCAACCTCCATCGACGCCTCATCGGACTCCTCCACATCCAGATCCGACTCATCGTAAAATTCCTTATAATGTGTCAGAACATCCTTGACGAATTAGCCAAATTTACATACCCTATAAGTAATATTCTCTATCACAGGATCCACCTTGGACCACCCAATGGCTATGCTTGTATTGCCTGTCACGAACAGTTTACCGACCCATTTGTTTGCAACTGTCTCACTGGCAATTGCGCTATGGTTGTCTCCAACGAATACCACTCTCCAAGCTCTCCAAGGAATCTTCTTCAAATTAGCAGGCAAGTGTGCTCGTAGGGTCTTCAAACCTCCCACGGGTGATTTGTGCCGAGTACCAGTGGTTACTTGAAACACGTAGATTTCCTCAGCAAGGATGAGTGCGCTGTCAATGCCATCGAAGTTCTTGGGTGCAATCCAATAGTATGGAGGGTTCTTGACCTTCACTGTGCCCCAGTTCGTGTCAATGGGATCTGTCCCTGATGGTGATGGGATGCCATCTAAGCCCTGTACCCAGTGGCACTCTATGTGTTCTCCCACAGAAAAGTAGCTGTGGAACCAGGATTCATAGATATAACCAGCAGCCTGACGAGTTGAGTCATACTGGCTCAGAGCTTGGAAGAAATCTAGCTTGACAAAGGTACTCTGGTTTTGGAGTGCCTCCCCTAGGAGGTGGCAAAGGGTTCGTCCTGGCACAGAAGCACCAGTAAGCCTGCGACGCATACCAGGCTCAACATTATCACGAGGGCGATAGAAATAGAACTGTGTTGGGGCATCATCAGGGAGGGCATTCCACTGTACCGAAGATAGCATTTCTCGACATTTCCAGACAGCCCCTGAGGCAGCTGTTCTGTGCAGTGACTCTATCTGTGATTGCGTTAGATGTTGATCAATGAATCGCAGTAAGCTGCGAGGAACACCGCCCCATTCCTTTGCAAGAGTGGTCATACGTTCAACATCAAGATTCAACAGCTTGCTGGTCAGCTCATCAGATTTAACCTGAATGGAGAGGTGTAAATCACTCACGCAAGGTGTTCAATCTCCTTCTCAGACCAAATATCCATAACATAGCACTCAGCCCCAGCATCCTTGCTCCATCCCTTCCAACGGCTTTTCTCAGGTGAGGTCGCCTGAATGGTTCGGACATGCCTTGGGAAACCATAAAATATGCCCGCAGGACTTTGAACCTGTTCATTTGAGTCAGAGAGAGCCCACAAAGGCCCATACAGCTTAAGTGGTGTTGGATCATCAAGGGAGTACAAGGTTGCTGTATCCCTAAACAGCACGTAGAATCGGCTGCCAGTCGTAAGCTCCCATGCAACGGTACGTTGCTGTCCAAGGTGTACAACCAATACATAGGCGAGAAAAAGGGTTTTCCCTGGAGGGATGAAACAAGAGTATAAGGTTGAAATCCAGAGTGTGCCAAATGTTGTTTATGACTTACCGATACCAGGTTGTCCCGTAACATAAGCCCCTCGATGGTATATATTATTTGTCTCCAACTCATCCAGTGCAGTGCAATATTCATCTCTGATGAGTATCTTGACAAGACGTGTAACAGCCGGTCCAAGAAGGAACTCAAAGGCATCAATGTATTGCGTCAGGTCGATGTAATTGACTCCTGTGGTGTGATCTTGTTTCAAGACAGCTTGGGCGTTACCCCAAACCGCACGGGCAAATGAGTTCAGACTTTCTTGTAAAATGGGTCCTGCCATCTGAGTCATACAACTTGAAGAGCGAGACTCTGGAATATGGCAGTTTGGTGGTGGTAGGGGAAAACGGCAAACTTTTGCGCAGAGTAAAATATGAGTGAGTAGCGACGTGATCCGGGGGGCGAAAGCAAGGAGCTAATAATTTGACCCCTATACTACCCCCTGTCCATCATGCTGATTTGAATTCCTCGGTGATCCTATATAATCCTTGTACATTTGCTTAGTAATATCATAAGATTTTTGATCCTTAAGGGTTTGTTCGGGTTCGGGTGGCCTTGCAGTCATTCCATGGGCCGACTTAGAGAGCTTTTGATAATTATTCAAACACCCCCAGCATGTCGGCGCCGTGCCATGTGACCGCCAATAGGTCATGTACACTTTTCAGGTTACCACGTCCGAGCTGGTCTCCAGGTTCTGCTGACCACCTCTTGTCACTTGAGCTTCCGTCCCCGACCGTGCCGTTCACGCTCCTCACAGTGGCTCTCACCGTTGGCATGCGTTATCTCCCTGCCCCCTGTCTGTTTCCATCTCTTCCTCTACCCCCATCCTGATTCAAGTCTCTCGGCCGTGACGTGTCGAGAACAAACACATCTTCGAGTCCGCAGAAGGACTCGTACTCACCTCTCTGAGAGGAACCGTAGCTCAGAATCCAGCATTGTGCCTGTATGTCTCCAATTCCATCCCTTGAGCATTGATCGAACCCCCATCGACCACCTAGTCATGCGCCAACCAAGACAGTCCATGTAGCCCATCCATTTACATCCACTCGGATTGCCGTCATCTCGGGGGGTGGTGCTGGCCATGAACCAGCCCATGCTGGCTACGTCGGGCATGGCATGCTCATGTCTATGGTTTCCGGTGACATCTTTGCTAGTCCCAGTGCCAAGCAGATATTGGTTGCCATCGAATTTGCAGCGTTTGCGGGTCTGGAGAATGCCGAGGGGGTGAAAGGGAGAGATGTGGTGATCGTGATCAACAACTATACAGGGGACAGACTCAACTTGGACTTGCGATCGAACAGGCACGGTCGAGGTACCCAGGACTGAACATTATGTCCGTCCTCAACGCAGATGACGTCTCGCTCCTTCCACAGACACTGGCACGAGGAGAGGATGCAGAGGCAAGTTTGGTCGGCCCGAGGGGACTTGGGGGCAACATCTTTGTGTGTAAAGTATTAGGTGGTTACGCAACGTTTGGAGCGAACGGTGGCGAGTCCATGATTCACCTCATGGATCGTGGCGTTGTATGTTGATAGCCCTTGCTAGCCTCGACACCCCCTACATCTCCCAGGCCCACGCTCGAACGGACGAAGCTGCTTGGCGATGCACTGGTAGCTCATCTCAGAAGCATAGGTGCTACTCTGGGTCATTGTCATGTTCCCGGTCGACAGCCTCATTCCGGTGCGCCCCTAACTAGATCACTCAACAACGAAGACATAGCCTCATCGAAATGATGCTTCGCCTTTCTTCGACAGCCTTTGAGCTTATTGTCGATGGACAAATCGAACTGGGGCTCGGACTTCACAATGAGCCTGGCGTACGCCGCGTACCACTTACCTCTCCAGAGTGGTTGATCAGCGAGATGGTGAACATTATCAGAGGAAGTGGAGGAGGTTGGCAAGGATCAGATACACACATCGGTGCGTCTACTCCAGTGCGGAGAACGTTCCTTTACAGATGTTGAACCCAACGATGCACAGAACGGAATTTGAGGCATGAGGCGAACAAGACCTGGATACGCTCAGGAGACGAGATTGTGTTGTTCATCAATAACCTAGGAAGAATATCGGTCCTTGAGATGGGTACTATCGTGGAGCATGTTCGGAAAGAACTTGGTAAGCCTCGAGCCCCCTTGGACGATAATTGTCCAGGTTGAACTGATTGACGTACACTACGTGTTGTAGCTTCACATGGGATCATACCAGCAAGAATCTATAGTGCACCATACATGACCTCTTTGAACGCCCCTGGTTTCTCCATATCACTCGTTAATGTAACGAGGATCGAAGGGATTGTGAATGGTACCCGATTGGTTTCACTCTCGTATCCTTACTGACATAAAGGTTCATGTTAGCAAACACCCCAGCCGACCCGATCGATCTGCTCGCCCTCCTCGACGCCCCGACCGAGGCATTGTCCTGGGTCGGAGTAAAATCTTGGCCAACACGGTTCGGGCCCATGCTCAACGATCAAGACGTGGAAGCAGAGACCGTGAATTCGCTTCGATCAATCCGGTCTTCTTTCCGTCCCGACACCTCATCTTCCATCGGAGAAGATCGTCGTGTCAGAGGGTATACCTGGACCGATCTGAGATTCTCAGCTGAAGAGGTTACAAGGGGTATCCGAGGCGCATGCGAAAGCGTGTTTGCAGCGGAACCGGATATGACGAAGTTCGATACCATTGTTGGTGATGGAGATTGTGGACACACGTTTGCAAGCGGTGCCAAAGGTGGGTACTTGAGTTTTGGACCTCGTATCATTTTCGCGCAAAAGTTTGAATTTCTCTCGCTGCTGGCAGCGATCCTCGAGGCGTTGGACCAAGGTGGGCTCCAACCTCAATCGCTGGATCCCGCCTCGTTTGTGTCTAGGGTAGGAGAAATATTAGAGGAGACTATGGGTAGGACGATCGGTGCATGTACGTCCACCCTCCCACTGTCTAAAGCCAATTCCTATCCTTTTTTCACTAGTGTTTTCGATATTCTTCGCCGCATGGTCGACCGCACTGCGCAGAGACCCAAGCTCACCAAACAGCTCTTATTCTCCGCTAAAAGAGGCCCTCGTCGCGCTCGGGAAATACACCCCGGCACGTCCAGGTGACCGAACCGTCGTCGACGCGCTCGCCCCGCTCTGTGAGTCCATGACAGCGACAGCGACCACCACGCGGGACCTCGACTTCGAAGTGGTGGTGGGGGCGGTAAAGAAAGGGGAGGAGAACACGAGAGGGATGAAAGCGAGGCTCGGGCGGGCGTCCTACGTGACGGCGGATGATGGGCAAGTTCCACCGGACCCTGGAGCGTGGGGGGTAGTGGCTGTGGTGGAAGGGTTTATCAGCGGCCTACAGACTACTGCCACTCCATAAGTCCTGTCAATCATATCTGCAAGTCGGACTCACCTTGAACCAGTTTTAGCGCAGCAGCGACCCTGAATCTCCTTTTTTGCTAGTCACGGTCGTCCTCCAATCACAGCTCTCACACGGCGTGTTGGTAGAGTCGTTAAGCGATAATGCTGCTGCAGATTGGGATGGGTCTTGAGGCATTTGAAAGAAAATTTGAATACCTGTCCTGTCAGAACAGTGTGCATGTAGTATTCATCAGTGGACTGGACTGTGGTCATGATGGATCATGACACTCCGGCTACACTGTGGACGAAGATGGTGTCCTGTGACCAACAAAACCATTATGCACTATCCCAATTTGCACTAATAGGCTTCTGTTATTCTAGGTCAATGTAGGTGAATGTATTTTTTGACAAGCAGCCTTTTTTTGAGAATAAACATATTTCAGATGACTAATCAGCTAAGGACATGGATTATCATATTTGCAGATCATGACATAGATACAATGATTAGATAAGTACTGTCAGTTGTAATCATAGTCATCGTAAAACCCATGAAACTGCTGCTGTTCAAGTTGTTGAACATAGCACTATTAAGCAGCTAATCAGCTCCTATCTCATATCTAATCTAGTATGTAGGTACATGGGAGATCTTATCCTTATCTAGGATATACTTATATAATCTCCCCTCTCTATATGTATATAAGGCTGCCCTATGTGCCTCTATAATATAAGAGTTTTTCCCTCTTACTATTGTCTCTGTAAGTAGTCGCTCTGCCTTCAGCATTGCTCCCTTTGGGTTGAGCAATGCACCTGCTCAACAGGTTATGAGCCCCGCAGCCTCACTTGCAGCACCTTCATTAGCTGCTGTTACGCGAAGTGTACCAAAGAGGTCTTGTTCAATGAGGATACTCAACAGGCGATGCTCACGAGGAGACCGATGTCTGAGGAGCTGCAAGGATAACGAGATACTGGGATGAAGGGAGTCTTCAAAGAGATTAACGAGGATGCCCAGGGGCGCTGGGGCTTTATACAATGATGCCTAGGGTTACTAGGTCTTGGACGAGGAGAGAAGTGTCGACGATGAGTCATGCTGAGGGATGAGAACAAGGTCTGGGAGAGGAAGCTAAACTTCCGAGTGATTCAAGAAGGTATGCTTGTATTGTGTAGATCAAGAATAGAGATACAAACGCTACAGCATAGGTTTAAATAGGTGGGGAGCACGCGCACAGACCAGGCTGACTAAAAGAATGGAAACAAATGGAAACAGATGGAAACACTTGTCATCATAAGAGAGGCGACTGCAGAGGAGGATAAGTCCATGTAAGGGAGCTAAGGTAACAAATAAGTGATGATAATATTGGAGGGGTTGGTGAGGATTAGCGAAGCAGAAGTGATGGAAGCCAACCTACTGCACCATGTATGAGTGACAAGTCGCGAAGTAACAAAGTAAATAGAACAATACAGAGGAAAAAGCGTAACATTACCCCCTTCGTACCTTCGAGCTCCTGGCTCAATAGTAAAATGCCCTCGCCTTCTCAGCTCAGATGCTGGGGATAGAGGGTCCTCCATGGATGGCGTGTGCCTGAGAGGGGGAGAGATGGTCAAAAGGACAGTCGTCTGCCATATGTCCTGCCTGAGAACAGATTGAACAGTTATGATGGGGACAGTGTCGGTCAGAGTGGCCCCAGTTAAGACAACTGCCACATTGGATGGTGAGACAATCTCGAGCGAGATGTCTGGGGCAGACCTGGCAGCAGTGGGGACATGAATATGTAGGGCAATCCTTTTGAAAATGTCCCTGGTTGAAACAATGGAAGCACATGGTGAGGGAGTTTGCATGGGCTCTAGGAAGTCGGGAGGATGGAGGCAAGACTCGAGTAGGGGAGGATAAAGTGCGCTGTTCGTGGGGGGGTCTGAAGACCTGAGGTTCCAACCGAGGGATGGGGATGGTGTCATCATCACTGTTGGTGGAGGCAGGGGGTGGTTCAGGAGAAGGAGAGGTGAGGTGAGCAGCAAGGGCAGAGGTAGGAGCAGCAGGTGTGGAGAGGGTTCTGTTGGAAGGAAGTACATCTGAGCATTCCAAATAGTCGTCACGTTGTTCTTGGGTAAGAGAAAGGAAAATACGACGGAAAGTAGGGTAAATTGTGGTGGGAGGAATGGAGGTAATGAAGGTGGAAAAGCCATGGTCATAGAGCGTGCTGAGAATATGGAATGGAATCTCAGTCAGAGACGTGTGTAAGGCGAGGTCTGAGTTCTGAGAGAGGTTCAAAAGACATTGCGTATGGGCAATACCATGAAAGGCACGAATGAGAGATTGGGATATGTAGTCCTCTTCAAAGAGGGGGTCTTCTTTGATGGCGTGGAGAAGAGTGGGAGTGTCTAAAACAGCGGCAAAGAGCATGTTTCGCCTGGATTCGGGCAGAAGACAAGGTAATACTGAATGAGAACGTAAGGAAGAATATGAACCAGATGAGGGAGAGGGCTGAGGAGATGTGGTATCCAAGGAGGGAGACTGCATGTTGGGCAAGAATAAGGTCAAAGAACATAAACGAGATTTTCAGGTGATGGTGCGAACGAAGTGAATGAGAAAAACAATGAAGAAGACTGCCGCGATGATGAGTAAAATGGGGTTGGAATCGGTATAGCGGGCGCAATGGATGGAAAGGCCAATGGTTAAGGAAGAAAATGACAAGGAAAGGGAGGATTTCGAGTGTGGGGTTAGTGGAGGAGGAGTCAATTGGATAGATGTGAGGAGGGCCAAGATAAAACATCTGGGGACTTTTTCTTTTATAGTCTGTGCTGCTTCTTATAAGCGGCGAGGAGGGCAGCGGAATGGCAGAGATTGGAAGCTGGCTCCCAGGTATTTTTGGATGAGGGGTATCCTTTCCATGTGGTCAGGAACAAGCGGTGGTTGGCCAGTGTTACAGTTTTCTTTCTTTACTCTTCTCGCCTTCTACTTTGTACACATTGTTCCCTTACTCGTACCTGGCGCGGTCGGTCAGCTTCCATCTCTTCCGCTCTTCTCATCATCCTTGCTGACCCTTCCAACCTCACTCTTATTCCTCTCTTACCTTGAACGCTCTTCTTTGGACGCTCCTATCTCCTTGCCATTTCTCTCATAATGGCCTGTGTCCCCTAAAACCTTCCATCCAATTCTTTCTCTTTCGTTTCCTTATGGGGAGCTTGGTCCGTGCACCCTCTTAGTTTACATATATACCTACACTGCTCCTCCTGTACGTCTCTATTCTTGATCTACGCTTAACAAGCATACTTTCTTGAATCCCCTGGAAGTTCGGCTTCCACTCCTAAGCTCTTGTCTTTGTCTCCAAGCATGACTCTTTGTCGACGCTTCCCTCCTCGTCCAAGACCTAGTAACTTTAGCCATCCTCGTATAAAAGACCCAGCACCCCTGGGCATCCCTGTTAGTCTCCTTGAGACTCCCTCATCTTAGTAACTCGTTATCCTCGCAGCTTCCCAGACGTCGGTCTCTTCGTGAGCATCGCCTGTGGAGTATCCCTGTTGAACGAGCCCCCTTGGTACGCTTCGCGTAACAGCCAGGCCTTTGTGGGAGATGATGGCCTCTACTTCGTATTCTTTTTCGTTATCTATAATGTCAGGAGGGGGGGAAGAGAAGGTGGGACCATGCATTTCAGTGGAGCGATAAGGGGAGAGTAACGAGGCATGGAAAACATCATGGATTTTCCATGTGGGAGGAAGGCGGAGTCGGTAGGTGAGGGGGGATAGTACCTGTGTGATTTTGAAGGGGCCATGTTGCTTGGGTGCAAGTTTCCTGGATGGGTAATGAAGGCGGAGATGAGAGGCTTCTAACCACATCTTGTTACCTACTTTCCATGGGGAGAAGCAACGGACTGATCTCAAAGTCATTGCCTTGCGAGCAGAGTCATGTGCTGCGAGGGCTTCCTTACGAGTTTCGTCGAGGGAAGAGAGGCGATTTTCTAGAGCAGAAAGGAAGGTTTTTCCTAGAGGGGGATAGGAACAAGGTTCATAACCGTAGAGGAGGGAGAACGGGGATTTCTTGGTGGAACTATGAGGGGCGGAGTTGTGATGGAATTCTGCAGCAGTAAGGGAGGAGGCCCAGGAAGAGGAGTTATTGGCACAAAAGATCTGCAGATAGGTTTCTAATTCCTGATTGGTTCGTTCGGTTTGTCCATCCGTCTGGGAGTGATAGGCAGTAGAGAGGCGAACATCGTATTTCAGGAGGCAGGCTAGTTCTCTAGCAAAGGCGGAGGTGAATTGTGGGCCTCAGTCGGAGATGAGGGTTTCATGAAGGCTGAATCTTTTGAACACATGGTCGAAAAATATTTGCACAACTCCTGCAGCATCAATGGCTTTTGAGCAAGGAGTGAGAATTACCCCCTGAAACAACTCTCAAAGCTAGTAGCTCAAAGGTTGCACGAAGAAAGGCTAAGATGATATGAGAAAAGATGAGAAGGAAAGAAGTACTCCAACTGGGACCTCTTTGAGAGGAAAAGACCAGAAGAACTAGACTGGAGTTCTCTGGCGTTGCATTGGGACTTTATATACTACATGGAGTGTGTACACCTGTGTATGTCTAATCTACGATTGCAATGCATTGTCCGCATGTATGGGAACAGAATGGAAGCATAGAAGCATAGCATAAGGCCAACACGCTGTGTGGCAGAATGGAAGAGAAGCATAAAGTAATAATAGCCGGCACGGAGATGAAGTGAAGATGTGAACTCCGTGACAGGGTAAGGGGATCTTAGATCTGTGTGAAAGGTGTTGAGTGTCCATGCTGACTAAGCAGCAGTTGCATGAAACGACTAAGTTCATGAAGAATGTAAATAGAGCGTTCACGATAAGATAGACGATTAGATCCTAGGGATCACGTGACGCGATAAGATAAGATAAGATCAGAAAAAGTGACATGTGAAGGGTGAAAAATGTAGACCCATAACACCCCCTTCATAAGGCCATGGTCTACTATGACCAGAATAGAGTCGTGAGCGTTGGAGAGGGGAAGGTTGGTGATGAGGTCAACAGAGAGTTGTTTAAAGGGAAGGGAGTGGGAGGAGGGGATCGGAGAGAGAGGGGGAACAGTCAGATGGGTGTTCACCTTGTTTTGCTGGCAAACTGCACAGCCATCAATGAAATGTTTCACAAAGGAGGAGGGACCCAGCCACCAAAAGTCGTGTTCAAGGATGGACTTAGTGTGAAAAATACCCATATGACCTGAAAGCGGTGAGGAGTGGATGGAGTGAAGGAGGACAGAGTGAGCTGTGGGAGGAACATACATACGACCTTTGAAATAAAGGTGACCATTGTCAAAGGTCCAATCATTCATGGAGGCGTGAGTGAAGAGGGGGGACCCTTCATCCAGGGCAGCAAGAGCCTTAAGTACAAAGGGGTCAGAAGAGGTAGAGGATTTGATGTGGCGTGCAAGGGTGAGGTCGAGGGTGTTAATAACGACAGGGTCAGGAAGGATGGTGCAGTCAGCATTGTCCGAGGAGGTATCCACATCATCTTTGCGAGAAAGGGCATCTGCAGGGCCCATCTGCAATCCTGGAGTAACAGCCCAAACAATGTCGAAGTCTTGGAGAAAGAGGGCCCATCGGGCTTGGTGATGGGAAAGTTTGCAAGGATCGCAGATATAGGAGAGGTTTTTATGGTCAGTGATGATTGTGACTGGGTGGGGGGTGCCTTGGAGGTAATGTTTCCATTCATCGAGGGTGTAGATGATGGCGAGGAGTTCTCTGTCGTAGATGTCGTAGTTTTGTTCCACTGAGGAGAAGATTTTAGAGAAGTAAGCTGTGGGCTTCTTGTCACCATTGGGATCGAGCTGCATGAGGACCACACCTGCGGCAAGGAGGGAGGCATCCGTCATGACCCAGAAGGGTTTGGAGACGTCCGGGATGGTGAGGACTGGAGCAGTGCAAAAGATATTGCGAAGGGAATCAAAGGCCTTCTGCTGGAGGGGAGTCCAAGCCCATTTCTCGTCTTTTCGGGTGAGGAAGGTTAGGGGAGAGATGATGTTGGAGTAATTTGGAATGAACTTTCAGTAGAAGTTGGCAAACCCGAGGAAGGATCGTACTCCTTTGACTGAGGTTGGGGGTTTCCAGTCGTTGATGGCTGAAAGTTTCTTTGGGTCCATGCGGACGAGCCCTTGTCCAATGATAAGGCCTAGGTATTTCATGGTGGGGGCATCAAAGGCACATTTGGAGATCTTTAGGGAGAGTTTGAGCTCCCGAAGGTGTTGGAGAATGTGATGAGTGCGTTCATGGTGGAGGGAAAGGGAACCCATGGTGGCAATGCCAATGTCATCCATGTAAATTTTGAGCCAATGCTCAGCGATCATGTCTGCGAAGTTGTGGTTCATAAAGGCCTGGAAGGTGCTGGGGGCATTGCAAAAGCTGAAGAACATGACTGTGGGTTTGAAAAGACTGAGGGGGGTGATAAAGGCAGCTTTCCACTGGTCTTCTTCCTTGATGCGAATGTTGTTGTACCCCCATTGGATATCAAACTTGGTGAAGTATGTGGCATCCTTCATGTCATTGATGAGCTCAGGTATGAGTGGTAAGGAGTAGGCGTTCTGGACTGTGTGGGAGTTGAGATATCGATAATCTTGACAAGGTCGAAGTGATCCGTCACTCTTAGGAACAAAGAAGAAGGGAGAAGCCTGGGGGGACTTGGAAGGAACAATGCGACCAGTTTTCAGGTGCTCTTCGACGAAGGCTTTGCAGGCTTCCTTTTCAGCTGGGTTAAGGGGATATACCTTGGCCACCTTGGGGGCGAAGGTGTCTCTGAGTTCAATGGTGTGGTCGAAGGATTGGTGTGGAGGAAGTTGGGAGTGCATGGCTTCTGAGAACACATTGGCGTAGTCCTTACAGAAGTCCAGGATGAATACTTCCTTGGGTTTTTCAGCGATGTTAAGTTGGGTAGATATGGTGACCTTGTTGATGTGTTCCTCATCGGCTCTGTTCGAGGGAGGATACTCATGAAGAGACCTCTCAACCCCTTGGGGATACCTTTGAGTGAACAGGGTGGCAATTTCATGGTCAGGGTCAGGATCAAACCAGTTGGGATAGAGGGGTTCTTTAGAAGTGGTGGGGTTGATGTCGAGGGTGAAGTGCTTCCAGTCGATCCGAGAGTTCCATTTTTGGAGCCAGGGCATTCCGAGTATAACCTGGGGACAACTTAGGTGAGTGACCATAAGTTTTTCAGTGTTGGAGAACGAGTTAGAGTAGATAGGGATGAAGGCATTGTTCTTGATAGTCCCCTTTTGATTGGGTGTTCCATCAATGTTGTAGGCAATGATGGGGCTGGGGAGGGGCGAGGTTTGGAAGTTTCCTGAGGATAAAAGTTGAGGATCAATGAAGTTTCCAGTTGCGCCAGAGTCAATGAGGGCGGTGGTTTCAACGGTTTGGTTCTTTCCTTGTAGCGAGATAGGAAGACATAAAGTTCTGTCATTCTTTGGTGCTACAAGTATATGGTTCATTGTAAGGAAAGGAGACATTGAGGCGGCTTTCCTTCTTAAAAATCCCATGCCTTCTGGATGTGTGTCAGGGACACCAAAGTGATTTTTTCGGATGGTTCTTCATAGCAGGTTTTGAGAACCTCAAGGATTTCTCCTTCGTCTTTGTCAGAGGTTTTGAGTGAGTTGACATACTCGTCAAGGTGGGAGCGGGGTGGGGCAGGGATCTCTTCCTTGGGAGGGGAAGTTTCTGTGGTGCGAATGTTCTGGGGGCATCGAGGGGTCTTCAAGAAGGAGGAGAACTGGGTGCAGTTTGGGGTGCTGTGGCCAGGCTTGCAACAGCGGAAGCAAAGCTTGTCTCTGATGCATTGAGCTCGATCGGCAGGGGTAAGTTTAGTGATGGTGACAGCATCAACATCCATGGCATTGGGGTCCTTTGTAGGGTGAGGAGAGGACAAGGGTTGAAGGTGACCCTTCCTGAGGGCGAGGATACGCATCTTCTGCGTGTGGAAGGTCTTGGCTTGCTCGATCCACTTGGAGAGCATAGTAGGGGGGGTGGACATGGAGAGGATCATGCCAATGAGGTGTTGGTCTAGCCAATAGAGAACTGGTCTGTGAGGGTGACTTCATCAGTGATCCCCGCTTTGCAGGTGAGGTTCTGAAAGTTGGTGATGTATTGTTGGAAACCATCGTCTGTGGTTCCATTAGGGAGGCGAGTGGACTTCTGAGTGAGCTTGGTGAGGTTTAGGTGAGCCATGGATTTGGTGTCAAAGGGGTAGAATGTGGTTTCAAAGTTGGAGGCGAAGTAGTCGAAAGTTTTCTCGTTGTTGGGAGTGGCCGAGTTGGCCATCTTGTCATACCACATTTCAGCAAAGGAGGCACCTCTTCCTGCACTCATCTTGTTGAGGGTGGTCATGATCTTGTCTCCGTCAGTGGTGTACAGGGAGGCATTGAGGGCGAAGTAAGCCCTCATGGCTTTGATCCATTGGGGGGCATCGTCAGACTGGCCCGAAAAGTTGGCTGGGAGGGCCACCTTGAGTTCTGGGGTTCTGGTGGACATGGTTGGCAATGTGGGATGAGGTGGAGACACTGGGGGTGTAGATGCTCTGGGTGGGGGTGCTAGTGGTGTTGATGACCTAGCTGGTCCAAGGATTTGATGTTGTCTGAAGCTGGGTAGGGCAGGGATTTCTGATGTGGCAAGGTTTTCTACATCTGGGATTTCGACATCGTTGTCTTCATCAGGGCTGCAGAATAGTCCAAAGCGACTCGTGGTGACTGAAACAACTCAAAAAGCGTAAAGCTCAAAGGTTGCACTAAAACACTTAGACTTGGAGGTGAAGAGGAGGAAAGGAGACTACTCTGATCTTTGTAGGGAAAAGACCAAGAGAACTAGACTGGAGTTCTCTGGCCGTCTATTGAGGTCTTATATACTACATGGTTGTGTACACCTGTGTATGTCTAATCTACGATATAGTAGGGCATGTGCATAAGACATGGTGTGAAAACATAGCCATGGAATGGAAGAGAAGTGTGACATGAGGACCACATGAGGATGTGGCAGAATGGAACATAAAAAGCATGGCATGCGTTCAACGCATGTAAAATGGAAGAGAATGCTAGCCTGCATGGTGATGAGTGAAGAGGTGAAACCGTGCTAGGTATAAGTGTTACGTTTTTCCCTCTTTATCGATCTATTTACCTTGTTACATCTCGACTCGTCACTCGTACGTGGCGCGGTAGGTCGGCTTCCATCACTTCTGCTTCTCTAATCCTCGCCGATCCCTCCGATG
>JBBPSC010000067.1:0-39472 GCA_038093395.1 Baorangia bicolor
GTTCACCGCGATGGCCTCTACCTCGTCCGCGGCCTCCGCGGGGTGTTGGCGTGAAACCATCCTCTTCCGTCTGTGGTGCGGGGGAGGAAACATCCCCATTCAGGAGCGGCGTTGATGAAGGTAGATTCACTTCAATTGTCTGAATGACAGGTGTTGCCGACCCAGATGGTGCGAAACTCGCTTGAAGGTTGGCGATTGAAGGAAGCCCACCCTCTTCATCTGCCTCTGCCCAATCAATCGGCTGAGTTGAGATCGTCTGTGTGTAGCCAGTTAATCACATGTACCAGGCAAAAAGATGTAAATGCTGACTTCTACAGGTTCGATGGAAACATTTTCAACAGCTTGGGGTTGTTCTTCGGAAACACCGTTGGGTTCTACGCCAGGTTTTCCCACCTGTTCAGCGTTGTTTTCGAATGCTGGTGTCTCCAACTCGCTCGCTTGCATGAAATGGAAGCTACTGGAGACACTCAAAGGACCAGGAATACCTGCTACTGGCTCATCCACGGGTACAACCTCGGCTTCAACAGGCTCTGGTTCGGTTGGCAGAGGAGTGGGCTCGCGCGGTGGATTGAGGAAAGACTGCACAATACTTAACAATCGGGTAACTAGAGGGAGGGTTAACTGGTCTCGTGACCTTAGCATTCAAATAACTTACACGATACGCCATCGAGGTCGCCCTCGCCAGATAACAAACCGGAAAGAATAGTATTTTTGGTATCATTTTCTTCGCCCAGAAGGGCATCACATGCTGTGAAGATCGCTGAGCCTTCACTCTCATCGAAGTCGAGCACCACAGGGGGAACACCCCCGGTTGCAAGGACGGAACGCAAACGAAGGAGTGTCAGTATTGAGGAGGTCCTTGAAACATAGGATGCCTATGAGAGCGTGTGAGATGATGTAAAATACGAGACCCATAAGTGTCGTGAAGGCTTGCCTGCGCGGAAGAAATAGCCTCTTGGACTTTGAGAGACTCTATGCGTTCTGTTTCTGCACGCTTTGATGCTTGATCGCGAGATAACTCAGCTTCGTGGGCCTAAAAGTGTGTTGCGTGCATGGTGCGGTGGGTGATCATTCGAAGTGATTCACATACCTCTATTGATTTCTTGACTTCTTCGAACTCTTTGTAAAAGGACTCGAGAGAGGAAAGGGTTTTGAGTGAGCGCTTTTGGTCGTCATTGAGTTTTTCATAGTCGGTTGAGGCATAGCTTGCGATGCGAGACTGTTGTGAGGTCAGCCGAGTTAACCGCGCAAGCTTTTGGCGAGAACAAGAGGACGAAAGAAGCATACTATTTTCTTGTTTAAAGCGCGCATGCGCTTCTGCAAGAGTTCGACGACGGGGCTGGATTTGGGATTGAGGTCGTCGTGTGTGGGGGCTTCGGAAGCTGCGACGGGCTCAGGAGCAATGCACTCCTCTTTGAAATCGATCTCGTTGGGAGCCGTGTCGACAAGAGCAGTGGAGGGAGCGTCAGGAATGGTGACCGAGCCTTCTGCGGGGGAACCTGGAGTTTTGCTCTTAGTGCCCGTCTTGCGCTTTTTCCTTTGGGATTTGGACAGAGCGGCGGGGGGAGGGGCACCGGGGACGAGACGAAGAGCAGAAGGAATTTCAACGCTTTCAGCCATGGCGGAGGACGAGAACGATCAAAGTTGTGTTGAACGAGGCGACGTGGCGAGAGGAATTTGAAGGGGCCAAAAGGTCGAATTCCCACGACTACTGCTCATCATCATCATGACCACCGACGACTGCGAGCTCGTCAGACACGCTGATCTCTCCTTCGTCGACGGCAACATCGTCGTCCTCGCCGGTTCAGATTATTTCCTCGTACATCAAGGACTTCTCGTCCGCCACTCTCAGGTGCTCCACGAACTCATCAAGACCATGGACCCCACCCCAGCGATCGAGGGTCGTCCCGTGCTCTCTCTACCCGAGTCGTCGCGCAGCATCGCATACCTCTTGCAGGCATTATATGACGGCATGTCTGTACCATCCTTACTTGCCTCTCTCGCGTGCACTTTGACATTCCCTAGCTCTTTTCTGACCTACGACGAACCCGGCTTTCCCGTCGTCGCCAGTCTCCTCCGTGCCCTCACTACCTACAAGGTCCACCGTATCCGCCACGACATTCTGCGCGTTCTATCGACCTCTTGGCCAACAAGTCTGTCCCAGTGGGACTCCCGTGAATGCAGCGTAACGACCCCCGACGGCATATACTCTCCACGCCCCAGTTTACCCCATCCCGTGTCGGTAATCCCTTATCACCACAACCAGTGACTCACTACCATTCTAAACCGCAGAGAAGTCATCAAGTTGGCCAGAGACGTCAATGCACCGTTCCTCTTACCTTCCGCCATGTACGATCTTTCCCGTTCTGCCCCAAGCGAAGCCGCGACAGGTATCTTCAATGCCCAACTTGGCGACTACATCCGTCTGGACGAAAGCGATCTCCTTTGCGTTCTCCGTGGACGCGAACATGCTGCACGCTACTTTTCCACCTTCATCGTTAACGAACTGGAAGGAAGAGTACCCTCCGCCTGGTGTCTTCGTCGCAACGACCCAAACCCTTTGGCGAAGCGTGCTTGTCAAATCGCCTTCGAGGCCATCACCTTTGAGCTCCTTCGAGACATCAACGGAATCATCAGCCACCGCACTTCGGATCCATTGTATGCGATGTCCGACGCCGAGGCGATGCAGACACGGGAAAGCGTTCCTGAGGACAGCCCTTCTACCATGCGGACATGCGAAATCTGTCGTACGGAATTCTCCTCCGCAGTCCTTGCAGCAAAGGAAGATTTTTGGCGGAAACTTCCTCTCTGGTTCGGCGTAGATGTACCAAAGTGGGGCTGACCATCGTTCCATCATATCGTATGGCTTCCCGCTTGGGTGGTGGCTCGTGTATTTCCATGTGGTATGGCATAAAACGACTAGTACTTTGATCCGTGTCATCGACGTGATGCAACCTTGTCTTCGTTCGAATCTTTGGCCCTCCCTAAGAAGGTCAGCTTCCTTGGTAAACACTTCGCCATCATCCCCCCACGGGCTCAAATAGCTCGTCCCTCCAAAGCCGGTGTATCAAGTCTTTACCCACTGATAGCATGAGTGAGTCAGAAGAGAGCACAGAGATCCAGCAGTGCGCCCCAGATCCAGAATTATCGCCGAACAACAGAGAGTCGACTGGGACTGAGAGCGATCAGGAAGAGCTTGAGGGACAGGACGCCGCAGTGTACGTCTCATGATTCTATTCTTCTCAGCGCATACACACTGGTCGTGCCAGCGAAACAATAGCACAGATTGAAGATCTTACGCTCAACATTCTGGAGCAAATCGTGGTGTCACTCAAAAAGCCCGGACGGGATCTAGCATCTGTCGTTCCGACGCAATCGCATCGACAGAGCGATGGCAAAGTGGAGATTCAGATCGCAGACAGACGGAAAGATAAACCTGGAGGGTGAATACTAGCACTCATCTTTTTCTAGCCTCTGCACTGGTAAACCCGTACCGCGTAGATGCGCTTCTAGAGTTCTCCGCTTCCCTATTCAAAGTAAGAGCCCGAGTTCAAAGCCGATTGGTACGCAAAGGAGACTTCCGTCCATATTATGCACCTGACATACTAGCTGCTCACCAGCTCAACTTTTACGGGTGATGAATTTTGCACACGAGGCCCTCAGCCAGGACCTCTCGCTAACCAAACGGTAGGAGGCAGTCTTCCCCGGGTTTAGGTAACGAACCCCCCAAGGTCACAGTGATCTATTCTACAAAGATGTCACGTTATTCAAATCACAAAAAACTGTGGACAAGGTAAGCATAAGCAATTAAATCTGATGCCATCTGACTAGGTCAGCTCGTGGACGACCTTGCAGCGACCTTGCAGCTCGATAGAGCAGATTTAAACATAGTGATTATTCTGCCAGAAACCGCCTTTTGTGGCTGAACCCATGCATGTAGCGTGCCACCTCGAAGGGCCTCGTCTGTGGTAGTGGCTTAATGATACACCTACTGGATGGCGAAGCTTTGCGGGTGAATGATTCCGAGGTGTGCATGCCCTCTTGCTCGCGCATTTGATCGTGTCTAATGCTGTGATTAGGGCACGCTAATCCCGGCTGGAGAAGATATAGAACGGTTCGAAGTCAAGCCCGATCTTAGTTGGGTTCTTGTAATCGAAAAGGAGGTGACTTACTGTTGCATCGAGCTCGACTGCTATTGACGCAATTTTTTCTCGGCATCCAGGCGGTCTTTCAGACTTTATGCCGACTACAGTTTACCAGATACCCGGGGCTACCTGGGTGTGGGTTAATCGTCACGGTGAAATGCCATACCTGTCTTTGTGGGACACCACTCACTTCGCCTTGCAGGGTAAAGGGTATCCAGACATTGCCACTCGACAACTCGTGAAGACATTATCAGATAACCTGCCGGACGAGTAAGCAGCCATGATCTTTTCGTACACACCTAAAAGGTTTCCCAGCATACCAATAATGGGACTGGTTGACGGAGATGCCTATGGTTTGGACATACTTTCAGTCTACAGATATGGTAGTCAAAACCTGCGACACGAGAATGAAAAACTCGCTGCGCATCGCATTCAATGGCTTGGGGTCAGAGCCTCAGAACTCGCAGGGTACGAGGCAAGCTGGTCCATAATATTATTTCTTAAACGTTCTTCTCAGCCTAAATATTCACCTGGATACACTGATTCCTATTACAAAACATGACGAAAAAAAAGTAAGTCGTGTAGTACATACTTGTTATTGCTGTGCTAACCTTACTGCAGGCCCTGGCGATGCTGCAACATCACGGAAGTAGTTTGCCTGTGGAATGGAGGCATGGGGTCTGAGATGATTTGCACCACATTCTCTTATCTTTTTCTTTCTATAGGAAAGAACTCATGCGTATTTTGCACACCAGAAGGAAGGCAGAAATCGAAATTTTAGCTAGTGGCGGGTCAGGAAGTCAAGTTGTTGAAGAGCCCAGAGGAACGTCCTGCCTTGTGCATTATATTTGTCACAGAATCCTTCATTTTGTAGAGATGTCCACCTAACACGAGCATGAGACCTACGGTTTCCTCTGGCCATTGACCAATCGACCAATTCAATCGACCAATTCATACGCCGAACAGATACTATCTCTGTCGGAGAGCGTGACTATCCCCCACTTAGAGGCAGACCAGGCCGCCGCAGTGAGTCGAAGGAAGACAGTCGTTCTACCTGCACTATTCGACCGAGATTGCGCCGCCGCACTGTCGCAGACACCGGATTTAAGATTATCACGTCTGTCGTCCATACTACTAGGAGCTACTAGGTCTCGGCCCGTATTGATTACTCGATTGGGTGCTGCCAGCAATTCGCGGCCTCACCGGTCTCTCTCAACAGCACCATGGTGCATCAAACAGTCGGATGGCTCCAGGAACACGAAAAGCTCATGCTTCCCGTCTTGGAACCCATCTCATCATATTTCTCCATACCCCGGTTGGATGACAAACCTCAAGACCCGATCGTCCAAACCATACAATTACCCGCTCACCCTGGAACACCACTGCACAACTCACTTGCCTTGCCACTGTCGTCTCCCGCACTGTCTCGTGCTAAAGTATCATCAGATGTATCAGCACAGGTCTCCAAGCCGCTAACTCCACTGTGGAACGAAGCATCACTCCCTCATCCTCGAGACGTTGTGAGTATGCTTTTTGTTATAACTCGCGGAGCAATTTAGTGTACATGATAGGATCGTTCCATGTCCTGGGATCCGAACCCTCCTTTGAACAATCGAAACTCTCCATTCTTGACCGAACAACATTCTAGCCTCTTGGGTTTCCTGCAGAATTGGTCAGTCCTTAGTGATATATTCCAGAAAGCGAGACAATCCAAGAACCAGCGCCAATGACAATGATTTAGGGGCCAGCCTAGTACGCACGCGAAATCTACGAAAGTCGTTCGAATCGCGAAGGGCGATTTGTTTTGTTCCCTCCACTTGGTTGTACTGGGAACCTCGTCACCATTATACGTGTGGGACGTACATTCGCAATCATTCGTCCAAGCGGTGTCGTCAGACGCGTCTGAGTTGTTGGTCGACGCCAGGCACAACGGAATGTCACAAAGGTTCGTGATCACTTGGGTTCTCCATATCCTGCAGTAACACACTTTGAAGTATCTTGCAACGTTTTCTTGACTTGGGCACTCTCGTACGTCGGTTAGAACAACTGATCCAGGAGTTTCGTGGGAGGTAAGGATGTCATTCGCGCTTTCTGTGATTCAGAAATACGAAGTTTGAAAATCGAGACAGTGGCGTTCTAATACCACTGTGCATGCCTTTGCCCATGGTCTCTCATCAATCCTAATGTTTATTCGAAATCGTTTGTCGTGCGGACCGCTTTCCCATGCCACAGGATTTTCGGGTGTCCACTGCCTCGCTACGGTGTGGCTTTACTACGCTGAGCTAGAGCAGGTTGTGATTTCTCTTGCCTCAATGTGTTCTAGGGTGCGTGACAGCTGGTCCAATCCGTCCAATTGGCATCATCGTCCTCATTTCAAAGCTAGAGCATGGACACCACTCCTGACAGATTTTCTGAAATTCCAATCTCTCCAGTCGACCTGTTATCCCTTGTCTATGAAACCTTCGAAATGCATGTAGAACGTCACTCTCCCCGCGATATCACAGCTGTCATTGCGTACATCCTGACAGTCTCATCCAAGCCATACATCCATGCTCTGTGCAGGTTGTTGGCCTATGGAGAGGCTCGCCAAGTGTATACCATCACCACCGAGAGAACTCAACTCATGGATCTTACATCTCAATTTGAAGGTGATGAGGCAGAGAATTCCTGGCGCGGCGAGGAGGTCAGCATCGATGCAGATGGTCCATTTCCGAAATTTATCCCAGCAAACTTGGCAAGGATCCTCCCAGCGGCTCACAAATCACTGAAGCTACTTGAGGCTGCTCAACCAGAGCACCCGATTTTTTCTAACGAATTACCTTCAAAAGAAATCTCATGGATATGGACTGAAGAAAGTATCAAGAACATGTGGAACGGGGTTGAGGTCAATGACAGTCCTATAGCTCCGGCAACAAAATCACCCCAACCTTGCCTAGATGATTTACAAACAGAACAGTTATCAGGTGATCACGATCTGGTCGCGGGGTTCAGAGTGTTCGATTTGGAACCAGGAACCTTCTCATCCTCAGAACGCGACTCTCAAATTGTCCTTGACGAACTCATGGTCAACTTTCCGGATATATTACCAAATATCACATCAAGCCCATCCCTCCTATGTGAAGTTATGTTTACGCCTCTCCAGGATCATGCTGCATCCCTCTCCCGTGCACTTTTGGCAGTGTTTCTTGATCGGTCTTCTTTCCTTTGCATTGATGCTCACCTCGAATTACTTCGGTCTCACATGCTGCTCACATCACATTCATTCAAGTCGCGGCTCTCTGTTGCTTTGTTTTCCGACGCAGAAGATAGAGCAACTCATAGTGTGCAATTGTATAATCTCCTACGATACAAGTCGAAAGGCACAACGCTACCTGACCAATCTCACACAAGCCGTTGGCCCGTAGGATTGGCACCCCTCCTGGTGACTAGAGACTCCTGGCCTCCCGGTGGTTCTGAGCTCAGTTTCCTCCTCCGCACCGTTATAGTCGATTCCCAGCAGAGTAATCCTCCAAGCGCAGGAAGTACTACTTCTGATCTAGACGGCGCACATCGTGTAATGGGTGATGCAGAATTTCGCTTGGGTTTCGCTATACGCGAGCTCAGTGGCAGGGGACACGAACGATGGCTTGATCCTCTCAGTAAGTCGGTGATTTATTCAATCTGAAGGACGGCTGACATAGAAATTTACAGCTATCGAGTACGCCTGATTTACTCTGAAATATTGCCCATATTCACATACAGCAGAGCGTTAGATTTCTTGTATCTCGATTACAAGGTCCCGCATCCCCTGCAAGCGTTGATTCCGACAGCGGTCCTGTCGAAGTATCAGAGGATCTTTGCACTCTTGCTCCGCTTGACGCGAGGTGAGTTAACCGGTATTTCTGTGCTACATAAGTGGCTGACCTAGCATAGTCGAGTGCGCGATTCGCTCCGTTTTCCGCTTGACACGCACCGCTGCACTTCCTCTATTCCCAACACTCTCATCTTCTCGTGGTTTGCTACTCCGTTTCCGGTTCGCGGCACACTCGTTTCTCAACACACTTTCTACATATATATATGATACTGCCATCGGAGGCAATTTCGATGCCTTTCTGTTACGCATCACGGCTTGTCGGGAGACCCCTGATGCACCGAGCGGCTTCAGGGATGTCTTCGCCCTCGCGGAGTGTCACTCGTCTGTCCTGGACGATATACTCAGTGCTTGCCTCTTAAGGTCGTCTCAAAGGGCAGCTGGTGATCTTTTACGAGGGACGTTGGAGGTGGTTCTCGAGTTTTGTGTCCTGGTGGGTGATCTGAAGGATGGCCGGATGGCAGAGCATCAAGCATCACCCAAGCTGGATGCGCTATACTCTTATTTCCGTAAGAGGGTGTCTGCATTGGTCAGTCGAACGGTGTTCGCCAGCATGATCATTATTGACCTGAGGATCAGATGCGCGCATTGGAAGTTTTGTTGGGGAAGCATGGAAAAAGTCGGGGTCCAGGTCAACTTCAAGTCGCATATCCGGAATGGGAGTCCCGAGTGCCCCCCGGAGGAGTGGATTCACTTCGGCATCTCTTGACATGCCTGAGCCAGAGCGAGTGGTGGATGAAGACTCGCTGAGGGTGTCATTGCAAGCATGCGATCACGATTACATTGATATGAGTAATAGACCAGTTTCCGTTATGTATAAATCTATAAGCATAAGCTAAACATTCCCTACAAGACGCAACAAGGAGCATAAACAAGAAATGGCTACATGATGATGGTAATCTTACAAGAAGTGGAAAAAATCAGCATTTAAAAGCCTCGTCCAAGAGATCTGGGTCCCGTACGGAAGGTGGAATCGGAGTCATGTCTTTGGTAGTTCGCCTGTTCTCCCGAATCCATATTGCACGCACCTCTTCCTCTCGTGGATCCGTATTAGTTGATGCTGCGTCCAAGCCCAAGCCCCGCAACACCTCTTCGACGCGAAGAGAATCGACCAGTCTGATCTCTTGACTAAAAGTAGCACTCTTGCTCGGCGATCCAAATGACGACGTTCGACCAACACTACGTCGACCAGACTTTGAGGGGGAAAGGATTGTCGAGCAAGGAACGGACGATGACACAATGCCAGATGTCTCCAACACACCAACTAGGTCGGAGAACTCGCTGCGAGAAACTGGCGTGAAAATCCCGCTTTCGGAGCGTTCCAGGATGGTGGCATAATAAGTATAGAGTTGGGGAAATTCGAGAATGCGGAGCTTGGAAGCTAAGCTCGTACGTTTGGTGGGGGTTTTGAGAGGAGAATTTGAAATGGACGATAATGGAAGAGCAGCGTCCCGCCTTTTTGAGCCAAGGACGATTGCAAGTAGCACCAATCTTGATTGTAAGCCAAGGCTCCGAACCTTTACGGCTGTCTCGCTATTGCTAGACTGGATGGCAGCGTGTGGGATTGAGGAATTAGAATGAGAGTTGGTGGAAGGCAGGTACGCCTTGAGCGCGGCCAAAATATGATTTGGCGTGATGGCGGGAACAGGAGTCTCCAGAGGGTTTTCGACAGCAAGGGTGGAAGATGAGATGGCAAGGTCGATTGCACCTCGAAGGACCTCGAAAAGCGTCCTCACGTCACCGGTCTGGGAGGCAATCTTTTTGGAAAGCAAGGTCAAGGGACCGATAGGCAAGAACTTGCTGAGTTGCTCAGAGGAGCCACCAGCGTCGAACAACGGTGATAGACGTGCTTGTAATACTTCGAGCAGTTGGGAAGCCGTGTACGCGCCGAAATGAAGGGTCAAGACATTAGCTGCCTCGTCATTGGACAGACTTGCGGAGACAGGGAGGGTATGCGTGTTTGCTATGCCAATGAAACGAACAGAAGAGGTGTGCTTGCGAGCAAACGAGAAGATGGCGGAGAGGGCATGGGGGGATTTTGCAATATGATCGAGCTCGTCGAGGACAATGAGACTGTGACGGATGCGTCAGTATGTGTGGAGCGATGCAAAGGGAAGTTGTACCATCTTCTCTGCTGTGAGGCTAGTATCCTGTCCAGGAGTCGCTTGCCCTTTGCCTTTACGCCTCTGGTCCTTTTGACCAACGTGGAATTCTCGATGTTTTCGCAGAGACAATCCCAGAGATCGTCCACGTTGTTCAGGGCCATGCAATTGACCGTTACTACTTTGAGATCTTGGCAGTACTCGAGCCCAACCAAAACGGAGTTGACGAGTGCTGTCTTTCCAGTCCCGGGAGTTCCAGAGACGAAGAGAGAGGACTTGAACGGTTCACTGGAGCTGGCCTCCCGCGCAGACGCGATGAATTTTGTGATCACGTCGCGTTCAGCAGACCTGCCAGCGATGGTGAAGGTGCCATTGCAGGTTGACCTGAGCAACGCACGAACACGAGCGTGTATAGGGAGAAGGGCGACGGGGAGCATTGGGGATGTTGAGGAGGTGAAGGGAGCGATTTGGGAGACCAGCCAAGTGAATATGTATTGTTGTTAAACAACGCGTCAACAACGCGTCTCGATCATGTCCCACGCATCAGTCCGGTTGAGATGTAGACACCGACTTCACACCTCCAAAATAGCATGATCACGGAATCACACTGGTACACCCCCTCCTCTAGTACCTCGTCGTCGTCGCGACCAGGATGCCCTTAGTCACTACTGTGATCGACGACAAGTCCCCCCTGATCTCGTATGACGCCACTTGGCTTCCTGGTACAGCCCAATATGACACGTTTGCCGCCGAGTATGCTCCAAGTCAGACATGTCGCTCAACGTGGTCACTCATTCTCTTAATAGCTATTATCTCGGTACATTCACAACAAACAATGTTACAGACGGCTCCGCAGCGCTCAACTTCAACGGGACCGCCATCTGGATTTATGGGGCCAACCGGCCAAACCACGGGAGTTACATTGTTCAAGTAGACAGCGCAACCTATTCAGGTTACAATGGCGCCGGGAATAACTTATTCCAGCAACCACTTTTCAACACATCGTTCAGCCAGGCGATGCATACTGTAAAATTGACAAACACTGCATCCGGAAGTCTTTACGTGGACATCGACATGGTAAGTCAAGCCTGACGTCGCTCGATTAAATGCCTAACGTCGCATAGATCGTGTGGCAATCGGAAGTTGGGAATACAGGCGACCAGTTGGTTATCGAAGTAGTTCAAGACACGGATTCCCGCTTTCAATACCAAGAACCGGCTTGGGACACAACCTCCAGCACCCTCAACTTCAACTTATTCAGCAATGGCACTGGCCAGTAAGCGATGTCAACTGGGCAGTTTCACCGAACTGATTATCTCGATTGTCTTAGTCTCACAGAAACGTACGATGCGAGTGTCACATTCACATTCACAGTGGGGTTTTCTTCCTTCGAATCCGTCATCGATGACTTATGTACTGTACAGGGCATGCTCGTTGTTCGGCGCATCGTCCCACAGCCCTGACAAATTTATCAGGCGAGGCTCTATCCATTTTTGGGACTTCAGGGCCTTCCAATGGACAGTACTCAGTTCAATTGGATGGCGGCCAAAGTGTGAAGTATAATGCATCAAACGCTTACCCTACCAACTACGGAGTTATGATCTACCATGCCGATAATCTTGGCCCCGGTTCACATCAGATCGTTCTTACTAACCTCCCTGACGCAAGTGGGCAATCCCTTAGTGTCGATTATGCACAGTTGTGGACTATAGCCAAGTACTTTTCCATGAATTCCGTGATTCACTCACTGCGTTGACCGAGTTGTATACTCTACAGTATTACTTCTAGTACCACCCCATCACCGACCCCAAGTTCGGCCAACTCCACAAGGTGTGCTCCGAGTACCATGAACGCGGCAGCTGGCTTACTTCATTACTAGCGAACTCAGTTCAGGAGCAATTGCTGGCATAGTTATCGCAGTCGTAGCCGCAGTTCTGAGTGCAGGAGCTGCCATCTTCTTCTACCGGCGGTGGAAAGCTGCTTTGGCCACTCAGCGTGACCTTTACCGAGGTTACACTCCCCAGCAACCACCCCCCGAGTCCGCCACGATGACCGCGACTGGCTTTTCTTCGTCGCTGGAGACCAGGAGCAACGGGAGCTTATTGCGAAACGATACATCGATCCAGGCCTTATCTGGAAGGGCTCAGCAACCAGCCAACAATCATGCAACACAATATGACGGAGCTGCCCATACATCCTCCGGTTCTCGCGATTCCCGAAGTATCATTGATACATTGAGTTCGCCAACCCAGTTAGCAGACGAGGTACGTCGATCTCGCCCGGTTAACTATCTCAGGGATGTTGAATACGTTTCTACACACAGGGTTTGGGACGGAGGCCTCTTCCTGAAGCACCTGGAGGGGGTCTGTTACTGTCCGCCGAATTTCCAAAACTTCAAGTTGCGAGTTCGCGACGTGGTCAGAGTATGATGACAGTTGATCGCAGCTCCATTTCAATTAGTGAGGTTCCCCCGCCGAACTATACCCAGGCAACTGGGAACGCGGCTACTGCGCATGGATGAGTATTGTCATGTATGACTTTGCGGTTATTCATGTTGTCATCACCTCTATCGATTGGTTGTTTTTCCCGCCGACGTAGGAACATTGAATACCACTCATTGCGGCATGACGCGGGAGACACCATTGGTGCCGAGGCCCCACTCTTTAGATATAGAGATATACTCTGTTGTTACTGATTTATCAGATCATGGTTGTAATTTGTCGGATACTCGTCTTCTAGCTATGTAGCCAGTTTTCGCCAAAACTGCCATACCATGAGGTATGATATATGATATGACTTCAAGTTGACTTCAAGCCTCCGGTATCCGAAGGAGGAGAGGTGACAAAAGACTCTTCACCACTCGACATTACTGCGGTTTTTCCAGGTGCAATTGACACCTCTTGGTTTTGACTTCCATCACGGACACTCATCACGGATGTTGGATGACTGGTCCCATACACTCCTGCAGACTGATCCTATGAGGATTTATCGTGCCAAGAGGGATGCCGCGCATCGGACTGTTACATCCAAGTACAACATCCTTGGGTTCATATCCTCAGGAACGTATGGCAGGGTCTACAAGGCACAAAGTGTTGAGTCCGAGAGCGTCATGTACGCGATCAAAAAGTTCAAGCCGGACAAAGAAGGGGACGTCGTGACGTATACTGGCATCAGTCAGAGTGCAATTCGAGAGATTGCAGTAAGTCCCACCGTACTCTGCTCGTGACAACTGCGGAATACGACATGTTGTGGACAGCTCAACAGAGAAATATCTCATGAAAATGTCGTTGCCCTCAAGGAAGTCATTTTGGAGGATAAATCTATCTATATGGTCTTCGATTATGCCGAGCATGACTTTCTGGTATGTTCCATATATTGGGCGAGATGATGCTAAGTTTGAGCCGATGCATCTACCTTATTCACAGCAAGTCATCCACCATTACTCTCAAACCCTCCGCATCCAGATCCAATCTCAAGTTCTCAAATCGTTGGTTTACCAACTTCTAAACGGCCTTGTTTACCTACATTCCACGCATATTCTGCACAGAGACCTCAAGCCCGCCAATATACTCATTACTGCTTCAGGAATCGTCAAGATTGGGGATCTCGGCCTCGCTCGCCTGATCCACAAGCCCTTACAACCCCTTTTTGCAGGTGACAAAGTTGTTGTTACAATATGGTACCGTGCTCCCGAGCTGCTCATGGGTGCAAAGCATTATAATAAGGCCATCGATTGTTGGGCGGTCGGCTGCGTTTTCGCAGAACTTGCAAGTTTGCGGCCTATATTCAAGGGCGAAGAGGCGAAGTTAGACTCGAAAAAAAATGTCCCATTCCAGAGGGATCAGCTTCTCAAGATCTTCGAGGTTCTCGGCACACCAGATGGTAAAGAGGGTTTGTGTGCTCGGCAAGAATGTTGTCTTTAACCCATCTTTCTTCAAAGAGAAGGATTGGCCTGGTGTTTGTGATATGCCCGAATACCAGAATATGAAACGACTTGATGCGTATGTGGATGAACAAGCGGTTGGGCAAATTGTACTGACTTTAACCCTCCCCAAGATATCAAAACCGCCTTGCGGAGTGGTGCCAGTCACGTATTCGATCGCAACAAGGGCACGATTTACTCCGTCAGCTGTTCGCGTATGATCCCGACAAACGATTGACTGCAAAAGAGGCCCTAGGCCACAAGTGGTTCCTGGAAGATCCTCGGCCCACACGGAAGTTAGTCGAACCAACGTCCCTTTCCTCCCTCCCCTCGTTTGGTGCTCATGTCTCCCCGTTCTGATCACTGACAGCGTGTTTCAATACGTGCCAGCCCACCAAATACCACCTCAACGACGAATCACCCAGGATGAGGCACCCTCGATGATGGGTGTCCCTGCGCCAACGCAGCCTCATACGCAACCGCAAGGTCCAACAGCACACGGACATGGACAAGGTCAGCATCTGTCACAGCAATCCAAGCCTGGTAGCACCACTAGTTTCGCAAGCGTTAGTGCTGGGGCTGGAGCTATGCAAGGGTACACCACAGTTCAAGGCGGGTCTTCCAGGAAGAAAGCTAGACTTGGATGAGCCTATGGTGAACGTTGCGCTCAGAAACATTTTTACGGGATAATGGTTTCTTTAGTCTTAACTTACTTACCTCCAAACGGCGCGTGAAGTACTCCCGTTTTGGATTGATTTCGGAATTGAATATTTATGTGATTCTTTTCTGGTCACAGTAAGAATCTGTAAGATCGCTGGACCATTAATTGAAGACAATCAACCGGTACCAATGCATGCACCAGTAACTCGTAGAAGAGTCCAAAGAATCCTATTTAAACCATTCCACTGAATTCTATTGTGCGGCTCGACTATAATAACCCAACCTCGCTGCTAAGGTATATGTACGATTTGTAGATAATCATGCTTATTTTACTATTTCATTGAATCCTGTGCGTTTTGCGGCTTGCGACCGGCCATTTGACGTTTAACGCTCAACGTTCAGCCTCGAACGGTCCTGACGCAAGGCATAAGTCCATGCGCGATGGCAGAAGCCAACTCGCAAAAAAACGGGTTTTGGTCACCCGAACTTCTTTGTTACTTCGTTGCCGGAGGCGTTGCAGGTGCTACATCTCGGACTGTTGTGAGTCCACTAGAAAGGCTCAAGATTATACAGTGAGTGATACCTCCACGTCTACATGTGTCTTGTTTTCTGACGATTGCCTTGTGAAATTTTCTAGGCAAGTCCAGCCGCGTAGTTCCAATGGCCAGTACAAGGGAGTCTGGCGCAGTCTTATGAGAATGTGGGAGGAAGAAGGTTTTGCAGGCTTTATGCGAGGAAATGGGATCAACTGCCTGCGAATAGTGCCTTATAGTGCCGTGCAATTCACAACCTACGAGCAGCTAAAAAAGGTTAGTGAACGAAGGTTCACCTACTCTCTTGATCTTCGACAACTAAAACCACAGATAGCTTTTCACTAGCCATGGGTCAAAGGAACTTGATACCCCGACACGGTTGATTAGTGGTGCATTAGCTGGCATTACCTCAGTTTGTGCGAAATGCTCTAGTTCCCCTTCACTCTGACATTCAGACTTGATTCTAGGCTCCACATACCCTTTGGACCTTGTACGCTCCCGTTTATCTATCGCCACGGCCAGTATATCCGTCCAGAACCAGTCATCTTTGGCGGCGTCTGCGGACTCTGCCTCTGGTGCATCGAGCGTTACCCCGAAGGCACGCTACTCAAAGGCGGATCTATCAGTATTTGGTATGACCCTCAAAGTTATGCGTGAAGAAGGCGGTGTCCGTGGATTGTATCGCGGGCTTGTTGCAACGGCAATGGGGGTTGCTCCGTACGTCGGGATCAATTTCGCAGCGTATGAGGCCCTGCGTGGTATTATCACGCCTCCGGGTCAAAGTAGTATCCCTAGGAAACTGGTCTGCGGTGCTCTAGCAGGTATGGAGTCATTCGTACTAGTTTTCTACTTGTATTCAATGTACATATTCTACAGGGTCTATTTCGCAAACGCTGACGTTCCCATTTGACGTCCTGAGAAGGAAGATGCAAGTTGTGGGCATGTCGGCTGGAGGGATGGGATATCGATACAGCGGAGCCATGGATGCGTTGAAGACAATCATCCACACTGAAGGGTTCCGTGGGCTATATCGTGGCATCTGGCCCAATTTATGTGAGTCTATCATGGCCTAAACATACCCTGTCAATGCCGATGGCAACACTTAACAACCTGATCACAGTGAAAGTCGCGCCTAGCATAGCAACGTCCTTTTTCACCTACGAGCTGGTGAAAGACCTTCTCCTTGCGCCATCATGATCATTCTTCCGTGGGAGAATCTGTACTCTGTGAGTCTAGAGCGTGGTCTAGAGTCTAGACATGTAGAATTTTGAAATAGAGAATAACAAATAATTTTAATCACTTATTAATGCAAAATAACGCTTGATGCTATGTCCAAAATTGGTGTCGCAAGGATACCCTCTCACTGCGAAGGTCCCACACGACGAGCAGCGCCGCGTGTACGTGTCTCCGCCCTTTCATTCTCTTTTGTGCCAGCCCGGATTGGTGAGGCTTTGCAGAAGCAGTTGATGGTCTTGACTGATCATCAAGTATCACTGTGACATTGTTTTGCTTTCAGGATCTGCATGGTGAGTTCGCTATCGTTCATCTGCCATTCAAGGTGACCGGTCCTACACGCTCGTAGCCTTGCTGTCACTGCATTGCATTCTCTAGCCTTCCTTCCTTTGCTAGGATTCGTGCTGACGGGTTTAAACGCTCCTTTCCGCTGTAGCACCGTAATTATCTCATTTGGGTGATCCTCGAGTTCATATCTTGCTTGGCTTGATCTGCCTAGCTGCTCCCTCCGCGCCAGAAAACCACCGGTTCAGCCAGGAATACCTCATGGTCCGAAACAAGCAATCATTCTCCACGTTTCCGGCCTCGCTTTCGTCCTCGTTTCCTTCGTCAGCAGTTTCGTCCATGGTGCCACTTGAAAACCCCCCCTCTCATTCAGGCATCCCAAGCGCCGATCAACTCCCTTCACCCCCTTCCACCACGTTCAAGAGTATCTTTGGTGTACCTGCTTCCAGCCACCGTCCTCATTCTTCCTCTTCTACACCTTCAATGGGTCAGGTTGTCAGCCGGCCTCAGGTCACTCCTACCACATTGTCACCGTCATCAGCTCCTTCTTCTCTGGGTGTTTCGGCGTCAAATACTGGGAGTCGGTTCAAACGCGCTCTTGTCGGGCGTCGGAAAAAGTCGGACACTGTAACTCCTTCCTCCCCAAGACTTGATAAGGGGAAGGAGCCGCAAATTGACGAATCACTGCATGAATCGACGGGTACTGCATCACGTCAGCTGGGAGCAAAGCAGCTTACCCTCCAGCTTGCGCAACATGTCTTCAATAAGAAGTCCGCGCCTGCATCCCCTGCGATGAGTGGTCTAAGTCTACCACCTCCGCCTCCACCACCTAAGCATGCTCAACAGTCGACCCACCCGTCATCCCGCCTCGCGCCAATCAACACTAACATCGATAAACGCATCTCCATGATGACAACATCTAGTCCCATTGTGCCGGCACTAGATTACATGAGGAAGAGCGATGAACATACGGAGCAGGTCGCATCGAAGGAAAACGAAAGGAAAGATCTTGAGCGGTCGGAATCCAAGGATGTCCGCAGGAAAAGCGATTCCACATTGAGCCTCCACACCATCCGTCCTATTTTAGGGAGCAAGACGCCTCGCCCCGTTTCGTTTGCGGACTCACTACATTCCACTCATACCATTGTACCCATCAACAAGCGCCTAAGTGCGCTGATCACAGATGCAGAATACGTCATGGCTGAGGAAGAGGATGGCGCAAGAAATGACGAAAAGGGGCGAGCGTTTAGTCGTGCTTCTCCAGCTTCGTCGTTGCGACTCAGAGATAGGAGGTCTCAATCTCTCAATCTCGGCCCTCCGCTTTCATTGATGGTTTCTGGCCCCACCGTTTCAAATGCAACGATGAGTCTGGAGGCGATAACGGTCACTCTTCCTAGATCGGCATCGGAGGGATGTGAGCGGGAGCGTCTTGTCACCAGGGAGATGGCCACAACGACTTTCTCTTCGTTGCCTTCGGATACTACCAGGGACGCTGTAGTGCGACATGCCAGTGCCATCTCCTCCCTGAATCAAGTATCTCATTCAGCTACTTCGCGGGTTGAACGAACTCTACCGGACCTTCCAGATCCTCCACAAAGAACTACATCACCGCCGCAAGCTCATTCTCCCCATCCATCATTCCGTCAGACAGCCATCAGCATGACCTCAGGCTTTGCCCCTGCCGCTGGGCTTGCACGACGTGCTGTGGAAAGAATGGGTCGGGTTTGGGGTTCGAAAAGTTCGTTTTCAAGTCCTCTCCCGTCGCCGCTTGGTGACCGGTCGCCCAATGGCCGCACTGGACCACCATCTCGTGCAGGCTCAAGCCACTCGGAGTCTGTGCATCACGGATACGGCAGGAAAATTCGCCACAATCCACAGACACCATCTGTTAGCTCCACTCCGCCGTCTTTATCTGATCACGAGGGACCACAGCTCGGCAAACGTCTCCGAGGTCCTCTTCGTGTATCACCCTCAGGAGGTGTCGTTGGCGGCTTAGTCTTCGGAAGAGGGCTCAAAACTTGTGTGGAAGAGACTGCCATAGACCCTATCATGAGCGCCCTTCACCCCCAGAACGTGGCGCATGATAGACGGGAGGAGCCGGATATCGTAGAGCGTGTCCAATGGAGTCAGCCTTCAGCGCCATTAGAAAGTCGCCATGTTCCTGCGCTGGTGGTTAGATGTGCCCAGCACATTCTTGCATGGGGTGTCCAAGAGCAAGGGCTTTTCCGGTACGCAGTGCGAAGACATACTTCTAGGTCATGAATATTCATTGTTCGCTCTGTAGTGTCAGTGGTCGTTCATCCCATGTAGCCAAGCTACGTGCTGAGTTCGATACTGGTAAGTGTCCGTGATTTGTAGCCTGGATTTAAGATTGATTGCTCCAAACATAGGGGCCGATTTTGATATCGTGCAATCTAATCCTGGAGACTTGGACCCTCACGCAGTCGCTTCTGTATTCAAGGCCTACCTGCGAGAATGTGAGTGGCTTGGTGTGTTTTTGGCGCTGCTTGTGACTGACATATCCATTGGAGTGCCTGAGTCCATCCTGACAAACCAACTGATGCCCTACTTTGATGCCGCCATGACCTCGGAGCGGTTGACCAATAACATTCAGGATCTACCCCCATCGAACAACATCCATGAACTTCGGAAACCCCCATCACTCTCAACACTCGGGATGCCAAACTTTGGCGGAGCCCATCCCCCATCCGAATCGCTACGCAAAGCTCTCTCGTCTCTCATTTCTCGTCTGCCACAGGAAAACCGTGACTTACTCTTGACGGTGGCGGAGGTGGTTAATCACACCGCTACGAGGAGCTCAGAGACGAAGATGCCACTCAGTAACTTGTTGGTCGTGCTGTGTCCCAGTTTGAGCATGAACCCATCGCTGCTACAAGCGCTATGTGAAAGCCAGGGTATCTGGAATGGTGTTCATCAATGCAAGGAATCCCTAGACCTGGACGCGATTGCAGGAGAAACCAGTCAATCCTTCGTTGGCTTTTCGGAAGTGGCTACGAAGGTTGAAGATGCTGTCGGCACCGACCCGATAACTTCGCACCTGGGACCATCGAGCGAAAGCGAGCGGTTTGCTCGCCCTCTCCCCAGTCTTCCTACCGCCGATGGGTCGACCTCTATTCCATCCTCTTTGTCGACCTGCCAGCCTTTAGGACTGCGTGCTAGCGATCGCGATGGAATTTCCCGCGTTCCACTTGACGCTGAGACGTCATCATCATCATTCTCTACAACGGACGATAGCTCGTCGATTTCCCACTTATCGCAAAGTGGCCGCCCGGTCACCCCCACATCTTTGAATTTCAAGTTAACCAACCCATACTCCCCACCTTCCCTATCATGTTCTACTGATTCTTTGTCTATTCCCTCGTTGTCATCGGGGTCACCTATACAGTTGGTCAAACCACTAACGCTCGTAGATGAGTGTAGTGAACAACAGTCCTCCAACTCTCCCCATTCCCCTGGGATTGCAGAACCTATTCCCCTCCCGATTCCGAGTCTTCGGCCCACGCAATTTCCTTTGGAAGCTCAATTCCAATTTCCCGGACCACGGGACAGTGTCACTCGAAATCCACTCATGCATCGTAAATCTACCCCGTCCATTTCTTTTTCGTCTTCTATCTCTGCAGAGGCCCGGTCAGCTTCCATGGCTTCTCGTGCGAGACGATTGAAGAAGCCCTCGTTACACCTACTCTTTTCCAAACATTCTCTGTCTCCCGTTTCATCACCCACACCACAGTCGCCGGCGGTCGCCAGTTCCCTTGTGGAGGGTGCTCTACGGTCGTCTTCTACGTCCGAGTCCTCTCCAGACTCTATGGTTACAGCTCCGCAGTCGTCCCGATTTAGCTACCCGCCAGTACTGAATACGGCGATCGATGAATCTTCAATTTCGCTTGCGTTAGGCATTGAAGACGACGAGGAAGACCGTGCCACTTCTGTCGGACATGCTACTAAGAATGGTATGACGGATTCGCAGGGATCGATTGGGCCCGGTAGACCTCTTCGCCGTAGTCTCCCAGGCGAGACAGGAAAAGATGTCCATGCCCAATTCTGTCGCTTGGACGTCACTCTCCCGGAAGAGGAGCAATTTGGGGAATATAACTGGACACAGAGCGTATTGATGGCGGCTGGGGAGCCAAGATGGTGACAGGGCTTATTTCCCAGTGGACTTCGTGAATCACTTCGTCTACATAGCGGACACTAACCGTCATGATCTGCAGGCGGGTCTCTACATAATGCTCATAATTAGTTTGATCGTCATCTCGACTCTATCAGCCCACCCTGGAATGATATATTCGAATACATACCCCATTTTTCTCTTCCGACCCAGGCATTCGCCGATGCCAGCGTATACTGTGCGGCTGATAAGTTCAGATTTGGATAAAGGCGACATGACGTCAGATCAGGTCTAGCCCAGGTCTCGTTTGGAGCGAAAAAGATAAAAAGCCGGTGAACGTTTGAACTCTGTCGGTCACTGCCAGTACACCTTTTTTCCCCTCATGGCTTCTACTTCGGTCAAAGCGATTCAAGAGAAACTCTTCAGGGGCAGCGACGATTCCAGTGGCCTGGGATCCAGCGACTCAGACCCTCGCGACCCTCGTCTCACTATTCAGATTCCCAAACCAGCAGCACCAAAATCAGAACCCCCTCCAAAGGTCTCAAAGGCGAGCCCACGTGGTCCGAACAGCTCAGATGGCGACACCATCCAAAAGAGCTACCGCCAACAGTTAAGTGATAGGTTGGGCGTCAACTACCAAGGTGCAGAGAGGCACCGTCTTCAACAAGATGATGCTCGGCTTCGCCATTGGAAACGATGGGGTCCATATCTCAGCGATCGACAGTGGGTGAGCCTAATCTAGCAGCAGCCTCCATGCTTTGATACTTAGATCAGTTGCTCCAGGCAACGGTCCGAGAGGACTATTCGGAAAATGGCGACGCCTGGAGTCATTTCCCTCATGAGCACGCACGATCGCGTGCTTATCGCTGGGGCGAAGATGGCATTGGTGGTATCTCGGATAATCATCAACGACTTTGCTTTTCGCTCTCCTTATGGAATGGCGAGGATCGTATGTTGAAGGAACGTCTTTTTGGCGTCACGGGTCATCAAGGGAACCACGGCGAAGATGTCAAGGAACTCTACTATTATTTAGACTCAACACCTTCTCACTCCTATATGAAATTTCTATACAAGTACCCTCAACGCAAGTATCCCTACGAAGAACTCGTGACAGAGAATGTCCATCGGGATCGAAATGTTGCAGAATACAAGATCCTAGATTCTGATGCCTTTGAAGAAGACCGATATTGGGATGTCTTCATGGAGGTCCGTGTCTTTTGCTCCCGCTTAGGGCCACTAGTCTGAACCATGTTTTGCAGTACGCAAAGGATGAAGATGACCCGAACAACCTTTATGTGCGAATCACCAGCTACAATCGCGGTCCAGAACCTGCAACGCTCCATATCATTCCCCAACTGTGGTTTCGTAACACATGGTCGTGGCCTGCTGCTAAGCCCCCAATGCCATCCCTCGCTGGCTCGGTCACGGAGAATGACATCCAATATATCAAGATAAGACACCCAACTATGGAGAAGTACTTTATGTACTGCTTGCCCTCTCCGCCAGCTGTCGATGCGGGAGGTGTATTCGTCACGGATGAGGATGTCGTCATTCAACCTGAACTCATTTTTACGGAGAATGACACCAACTTCCGCCGTCTTTATGGAGGGAAAAACATGTCGCCATATGTCAAGGACGCTTTTCACGACCATATTATTCCGTGGCATCGACCTGTCTCTGAGTCGAATGGTTCGGTTTCCGAAGGAGACGATCGCGAGGGGACGCTTCGCGACCACTCTATCCCAGCATTTACTTCACAACAATCCTCTTTTGTCAGCCCAGAAAAACGAGGCACGAAATCTGCGGCGCATTATATTTTCCAGAATGTCCCAGCTAATGGTGGGTGCGCGGTCGTACGCATAAGATTGACTCCGCAGTCTGTGTCGAAGGTCTCGAACTTGGAAGATGAAGGCGCCTTTGACGGAGTGATAGAGGAACGACGCGAAGAAGCTGATGAATTCTACAATTCGCTTGTATTTGGCCCAATGAGCGACGATTTCAAGCAAATAATGAGGCAAGCCTTGGGGGGTATGTTGTGGATGAAACAATACTACCACTTCGTGCAGAAGGAGTGGATTGATGGCGACCCTGCACAACCTCCACCACCCCCCGGACGTAAAGATGTTCGCAATAAAGTATGTCTCCTCAACCGGTTACTAGTCTGCATTAAACCGCTCGTTAGGATTGGCGCCATATGCACATCGACGATATTCTTTCCATGCCCGACAAGTGCGTACTTTTATTTATTGGTTTCACAACCTCGATAAGTGATTTGCCCAGGTGGGAATATCCATTTTTTGCCTCTTGGGATACAGCCTTCCACTGTATACCCCTCGCCGTCGTGGATGCCGCCTTCGCCAAGAAGCAATTAGATTTGCTAACCAGGGAGTGGTACATGAAGCCGGATGGGCAGATTCCCGCGTATGAGTGGAATTTCTCGGACGTGAATCCGCCTGTACACGCTTGGTGAGTATGGTTTCCGCTGAATTTATTCAAACCGTCGATTTGACGGACTCCAGGGCGACATTTAGAGTTTTCAAGATAGAACGCAAGCTCACAGGACGGGAGGATATACCCTTTTTGGAGAGGGTCTTCCAGAAGTTACTGCTCAATTTCACATGGTTCGTAGCACTCGTTCACCGGAGGTTCATTGATCACGGTTATCTATGCAGGTGGGTAAACAGAAAGGACTCCGGGGGACACAACGTCTTCGAAGGAGGTTTCCTTGGGCTCGATAATATTGGCGTTTTCAATCGTTCCGAGCCACTGCCAACAGGGGGAAATTTACGTCAGGCGGATGGCACTGCTTGGATGGCATTTTATTGTTTGAATATGTAAGTCTGAGGCGATATGACCCTGCAGGTTTCCCTGATGGTGTCCAGGTTGAATATGGCCCTTGAGCTTGCGAAGCACAACGCAGTATATGAGGACATCGCCTCCAAATTCTTCGAGGTATGTTGAATTGTTCGTGGAAGTTTCGTCTCCCTGACCAACATTAGCACTTCATCTTTATCGCTGATGCTATGACATACATGTCAGGAGATAACGAGCTGAGCCTCTGGAATGAAGAAGACGGAATGTATTATGATGTCATTCAATTCGGACCCGGAAACTCGATCCAGTTGCCTGTGCGCAGCCTTGTTGGCCTCATTCCCCTTTATGCAACCCTCGTTCTCGAGCCCGCTGTGCTCAGACGATTCCCAGGTTTCAGGAAGCGTGTGGAGTGGTTTATCGATCACAGACCCGAGGTCTCGGCTCGGAATATGGCGAATATGAAGGGTAATGTGATAGTCCTCACCTTACCCTTCGTTTTCTCAATATTTTATAGTCAATGGTAAGGGCGAACGACGTTTGCTCGCGCTTGCCAGCAAAGAGAGGCTTGTCCGCATCCTAGAGAAGATGCTAGATGAGAACGAGTTCTTGAGTGAATACGGTATTCGATCGTACGTCAGGTTGCGACCCCTCTTGCCCAATCTCTCACGAAACGTCGTTTAGTTTGTCGAAGTTGCACAAGGATAAACCTTGGGGGATGTATGTCCATGGAGAACGGCATGAAGTCGGGTACTGGCCCGGTGATTCCCACTCCGGGATGTTTGGTGGGAACTCTAACTGGCGTGGACCAATCTGTGAGGACCTAATCACACACCGGGGGCAAGGACTTACAGTCTACCCAGGGCTTGCTCTCAATTTCCTGCTCATAGAAAGTCTTCAAAGGTTTTACCAGTACTATGGGGATGACCTTCAGGTCGAATGCCCTACTGGCAGCGGCGAATACATGAACCTTGTCGAAGTTGCGGAAGAAATTCAACATCGTATTATCCACATCTTTGGGCGCGACGTCGAGGGCAGAAGGGCTACTAATGGTGGTAATCCGAAGTTAGACAGTGATCCGCATTTCCGTGATTATGTCTGGTTTCACGAAGTGAGGATCATTCCCCTTCATCCATAGTCACTGATGGCGCTATCGTGCCAGTTTTTCCATGCAGATAGCGGTCGAGGGCTTGGGGCATCACATCAGACAGGATGGTGAGGATGTTCGAAGTGCAGAGCTCGCGTATTTTGATTTATCACTCCATCCTTGCCAGGTCGGGCCTAGTTGCCTACCATATCTTGCAGAGCGGAGTGACATGCCGGTTACCAAGAACACCACGGAGTAAGTTTCCTCTACCAAGAATCCCAGTTATTTTTTTGACCATCCTGTCGAAGCTCCTCGGAGCGTGGTCAACCACTACTTTGATGTAAGTGTCCTGAGTTGTGTCTTTCAGCCCATTTTATTCACACAACGGCAGGAAACCATTGATGGGCAGTCAGAGTTCGGAGATGATGCTCGCTCTTTACATAGCGCCATGAGTACCATGGACTTGCATAGCCTAGGGGACTTGTCGCCTGAAGCATTGTAGAGTTGCACAACGTACCAAGCTAGATGTCCGAGGAAGGTCAGACCAGTTGTGGATTCCCTTGCTCAAGCGATTGTTCGTTGGTAACCAATAATCATAATATAATAAGACCCGTAGCAATGAGTGCAATGTTCTATCAAGAGTTATACATGACCGATGTTCCTCCATGTTTTAGATATGATGCTCGACGGCGTCAAAGAATTCAAGGAGCCAAAATGACAAAAAACAGATGACCGGAAAGTCTTGGCGGTAGACTCGTAGTCGGAAGTACGTTAGAGAACTCATAGAGAAATGAAGAGAAACGAGGATGAATAAACGAATGTGGATAAAACAGACAAACGACGGATAGACTTAAAAAAGGGGGGGTGTCAGGTGGAGTCCCAAAGTGAGAGCAATCGCAGCAGACAACGGCACGCGATGATAGGGAATGAAGGGGATAGCATTACCAGTGATCCGTGGAGAACCTACGTGACATAGAGAGTGACTTGTCCGCCAGGGCGGAACGACTCAAAAGCCATCTGTACATCTTCGGTGGACCCAAGGGATATCAAGTCACCATCCTCGTCCTTGTACTTCACCCTCAACGGCGTGTCATCCCGACGTGGACCGCAGAGGCGAATCTTCTTCCCCACCTTATCCACGAGCTCGCTGAATTCCGTGGATCGAGGTACTTGGATAACAAAGATATCATCCTGGAAATGGACTTTGACTTTCACAGAAGGGGGGTGACCGTTACTCAGAGCCATGCTCTCGAACATTTGCGACCTCGACTGTCGGAGCCCTGATCCTGCCAACGATGATTCGCTAGAACCAAACGGTGTTATGGGCGACGAGCTGTTCGGTGACTCCTCTGATGAACCATGGGTAGATTGGCTTGAGCCGCTACCTCGCTTATTTTCTAACGTCGAGCTCTGCGAACGATGTGTCCATGGGGTGCTAGGAATGGGAGGCGGTGATGTTTGTGGAACATATGCACTGGGTTGACTTGCACTCCTGGATCGACTAAGCGGCAAAGCGACGGGCGCACTATTAATGGAAGTCGGTGTATCGGGTTGTTCATATGGGGCCTTGAGCTTCTGGGAGCTTACTTGGGTGTGTAGGGGAATTCGAGGAGGTCGAGAACCGGAGCCGAAGCCAGCATCCGTCGCGTTTGTGGTAGAGCTCATACGCGTGACTTGTTGGCGATAAGAGGGTACAATCATAGACCCAGAAGGGCTGGGGAATGGCTGAGTACCATTGGCAGATCTCCACGGAGCATGGATATAACCGCTGGTATCTTCTGTTCGAACTCGGGAATGGTCATACCCGGCGAAGGAATCACGGTCAGGTTGAAGGCTTTGTCCAGTTAGGCGGTGTGTGCCTAATGGCGTACCGCGCCCTGACGAGGGCATGCTTGATGGTGGGTAATCTTCGTACTCGTCATCAAGATCAAACTCGAACCCATCTGTGGAAACATAACCATGGTGACCACCGCTAGAATATGATCCAGAGGACGACGCCACAGAAAATTGCTCCTCGTTGGAATAAGGACTCGGTCGGTAACGACCGCTAGCTGGATGAGGCGGTAGACTGTTTACATATTGGGCGTGCGACATTGAAGATGATGCTCTGTCGTGAGTGTAGGGAAGTGGGGACCGCTGGGTAATCGAAGGGGGTATGGAGGCGTGGCTGTTGTGCGTAACAAATTGGGATATATTTCGATCTGAAGCCCTTCGACTTGCCACTTCCCTGATCAACCTGGTAATCTGGGTCTCCCACTGTTTTAGCTGCTCCTCTGAACGACAGCGGAGAGTGAAGTACTCCAAATCGTCATCACCTCTCCACCATACAGCAAGAGAGTATGGGTTGACGGTAGAAGAACCTTGAAGAAAGGTTAATTTGCGAGTTACGAAATACGATATTCGCATACGCACCAACGGAATTTCTTGGCGAACTTGGAATGGCCTGGGTGACATTATTCAAGAATATACGACCTTTTAGAAGGAGTGGAGTATCCTTCTTCTTGTTCGGCACACCGGGGACAGACGCAACTGAGGGGGTAGGCTGCTTCTTCAGGATCGAGTTGTTTTTGCCACCCCTTTTACCACTCGGTGGTGGTTGGAGTGCCTCCTTACAACATAAGATGATCTTCTCGAATAGAAAGACATGGTACTCTCGGTCCACTTCTGACTTGGTGACAGTGAAGATATCGTCGAGCAGGAGGTTACCAAAATTGGACAAGTGATGACCCTTCCAGTCTTTGACGCGACCTTCGAGATTTCGTACAGTTTGATTATTCTCCGCCCGACGCTGTGCTTCATTGATCTTATCTGTTATCCGCTTCGCTGCGGCGGAACCAGCTTGGAGCTCCTCGTAGTGTGGGTAATCAACGATGGTCGATGCCTTTACTAGGGACTGCAAATGAAAATGAAAAGATGGAATTCAACAAAGAGTAAGGTCGCTCACATCGAGGAGCAGTGGATACTTGCAAATTCTCTGAACAGGTTTGATTAGAAAAGCAGGTAGCTCTGATTTGGCGTTGATCAGATTGTTGTGTACCTGGAAGAGAATGGAAACATCAGAGATACTATTTTGGGATGCAAGCGATGTCGACCGTCGTCACACCAACCAGGCTCACATGGAAACCAAGTTGGCGAAGAGTCGACATGGAATCAGAGAAGTTCACATACCGACAAGTTTTGCTCCTCTTTAATCATGATATCTGCTGCATTGGTGTAGTTAGCACAGTAAGGCTCATAAACCGCGAACTCGTCTTCCTATCGTTCCAAACAGAAAACGAGATGTTGCAAAGACAATGAAAGCACCGTATTAAGTATGTGTTAAGTACCGAAAAAGGGAACAATTGAACTCACGTTTTCGAGGAAGTGCAAACCCCAACGCTGGTCTTTCCAAGGTAGTTCGGCAGTGCTCTCAAGGCGAATAAGGAACTTTCTCTGGAAGTTCAATAACTTGTTTAGACCCGGGAACAGTAGATGGATGGTATCCTGGTCTATTGTGTTGCTTTGCGATAATGCGGTCGCGTATTTCTGGCTCAAGTCAGTGAAGGATATTGAAATGAAAAGATGCGCGTCTGACCTGCATGACCTCCAAATCCTGCACATATTTACGTTCCGTTTCTACCATTTCCCTGACAATATTATTTCGGGCTGCGTCGTGCGCATTTGGAGCGACAGTAGCGTTCAATGCGTGGTTTGCAAAGGAATCTATCGACTCTTGCGATGCGAGCAGAGGGGGAGACATTGGAGCTGGCTCGAAGATATCGAAAGGTAAAAGGTCGACAAGGGTAGTGACGGTGCTAACAACCTACGGTATGTCAAGGTTACGAACCGGCACACATGACGCAAAACATCGCACCTTCACCAAACCGTCCGTAGAATGACGATCCCACAAATCGGATACTGTGAATCTTTCACAATTGTCTATTTCAGACAGTCTCATGGCGAATTTGGCAATGGCGCGTTTCTTCTCCTTCTCGTTAGAGACATCGAAAGTGGCAGGATCAGTGCTGATCTCGGCGATAGGACGAGTTGGAGGAGGAAGGAGGTTGAAGAGAAAACAGAGGGGGATGCCGAGGGTGAGGCAATCCCAGAGCTGTGTGACTGGATCGGTGGACTGACGAAGGTCACCGGTGGGAGAAGAGAGGATAAAGAAATGGGAGAAACTTGGGATGCGCATGAGACGAGCACGTAAGGAAGAGCATTGCTGGTAAAGAGAAGTGGAGGCGGAGGCGGCCTTATTGAGGATGTTGTTATTAGCGACAGGCGTTTCAATTACGAGGCCAGGGTTGGAGACGATTGATTTTTTGCGGCCAGCGACGTTGGCCATGACGGTAGAAGAGAGAGAATTCGGGAACTGAGGGGAAGAGAAAAGTCGAAAAAGAGGGAGGAGAGAGATGGATACAGCGGATGAGGAGCGCGATGAGTATCTGCTGTTTGCGGGTGAATTGGCGGGAAACTGGACCACAAACCCTCGATAGATAATACATTTTTAGACTCCGACTTCCCGTGCACAAACAAGACATAACATCATTGTTTGATGAACTTATTCATGTATTGTCCTGCATATAATCGACGTACTCTCTACGGCCCGTGACAACACGCACTGGTTGTGTTCTCGGTGTGAGTCGGCGCATCCTCGTCCGGTGTTAAAATGATCGCTGTGCATGCAGCCTCCCCCTTAAAACCACCGTATTCGGTGCAACATGTGGCGTACGTAGTAACGTAGCTTGAGTGCCTCCCTCCATTGTGATCCGTGAATGCAGCCGAGGTGCCGGTGAGGTAGATTGAAAGTCCGCTTGCAGGACTCCAACCACTGGTATGCTTCCAATTTTGGATGGGTCACACACCCCGTGACCTGATTTTGGCTGGCGGTTTTTCTTTCGCCTCTCTTCTGAAGGCCAATTAGATACATCAAAACTAGTCCTGGCCAAGACCCATGGCACCAGCCCGCTCTACCAGACGCGCTCACAGTCAGAATGCGCCCCCGCCCGCCAGCGATCCCCAGAATGCCCTCCTCTTTCTCGAGCCCATGATGGGCACCCCACTCACAATCTACATCGAAAAAGATGTCGACGATAGAGATGACCTCGTAGACCTTATCACCGTAAGTGCCTTATACTTGCGTACCGATCATCCGGTTCTATCACTAGCCTCACAGAAACACGGCGGCGCCGTCTCTCCTAGTTACAGTGGTACTCCCTACATTTTAGGCAAGTGTGCATCGATCTCGCCCAACTACACCAACAACGCTCATCCACATATCAGTTGACCCCCACAAAGAGTCTGGTCAGAACTTATTCCGCCAGTATGCCGGTAAGAAGGGCAAAATCGTTCTTCACTCCCGCTGGGTCCACGAGTGTGTTCGTGTCAGCGCACTCCAGACATTCCAGAACAACTGGGCAGGATGCAAAGTGACTGGTACCGAAAAGTAGTAGCCCTCCCGCACATTCCATATCGTCCTCTAAGATCAGTCTTCTTATAGGATCGATCTCCCATCCGTTGTCCCTTCCCAGAATGACCCTGCCTCGTCTGCTCAAGTCTCTTCGTTGCCAGCCATCCCCCCTCATCCCCAGGCGCTCGCGACCATGGGTCCAACTGACCCCCTTGTGCACCCACCACCACAGGGCTCGTATGGTTATCCCGTCTATGCACACCCGATGCACCCTCCCCCTCGCGGTATGCAGCCCCCCACTGCGGCTCCACCTCAATCATGGCAAGCTCCCAACGCCATCGCACCACAACAGACTCACATCGCCCCTCCTCAGCCTCCCTCAGGAATGCTCCCTCGTCCTGCACAACCCTATCGGGATGGTCCATGGGTCACCGGTTTTGAGCAGCCTCCACCTCATATGGTAGCAGGACCGAGCGGCCCGCCCTACGGTTATAGGTATCGAGACGAACAAACAGATTGGGCTACTGCACCTCCAAGCGATTACACCTATGATCCTGCAACGGTCAGTTTGGCAGCCGAATCACCTGTGCCGTGTCGCTTGACGTGCCCTCACAGTATGAGCACCCTTACGAGCAAGCTCCCCCTTACATCCACGATCCAGGCCCTTCCACTGCCGGCTCATCTAATGCAGCTGTCGACAATGCCGCCGGAGAAAAATCCCGCGGTCGGAAGCGAAGTCGGAACCAGGCAAGCTTACAATGTATTCACGCAGCCATATATTTCTGAAAGTTTAGTAGGGAATACCTGCGGCGCCGCCCTCTACCCTTGTCCTTAACCGAAGGAACCCACCTGTTCGATCTCCTACGCCACCAAACCGCGTAATCAAGAGCACATATGGCGGGAATCTTTTCACCTCTGACGATGTGTTGTACCTCAAGAGGTACATCGATTACTGTCAAGAGCAAGGTCTTGTACTAAGGTTTGTGCCTCATCACTTTCCTACATATGAAAGTCTTTAAATCTAATCGTTCTCAGCCTGAGAGAAATATGTGAGAGGATAGCTGTGAAGGTCTGTGGTTTTGCCTAGCATACAGATGTACTTGCTAAGCGATTCATCCCGTAGGCTCCGCATCATACGTGAGTACTCGGTTTGTATGCCCCTTTCACCTCGTCGAATAACCTCTCCACAGATTTTATTCCTGGCGCCGGTACTGCAACAAACATCAAATCAGGCTCGGTGGGTATTCCATGGACCTTGGTGATGCAGTGACTCCCCAGGAAGAGGGAGAACAAGAACAGAACGAAGCGGAACAACAGCTTCGGGTTAGTACCGGTCCCGGGATTATTGCAGCGGCGCAGCAGCGACTACAGCAAGAAGGTAACCAACCGCGTAATCGATCTCCAACTCCCCCGAGGGCATTGTTCAGGAGTACGACTGGTAAAGGAGTCGCATTCACGGAACAGGATGTGACGTTTTTGGTCCGCTTCATGGAATATAGGAAGTGGGTTGAGTGCATGGAGGATAGCGTGCAGTTTGTTTACTATCCTTTTATTTCCGTCATAGATCTCAGGATCGTTTCGACATGGTAGCGTTCTGGAAAGACGTCGCTACAAAGGTCATTCATTCACTGTGAATGGTGTTTTTCGCTCATTATTTTCATTCACAGGCGCCACACCACTCTCGTGCATCATGGATGAAGTTTTGGCGTCGCCACAAACATGAACTGAACAGGACAGAAGGGGATGATCCTTTGCCACAACCACCCGAAAAGAAAATGCGGTATTCCCGCTCAGACGACATTCTTCTTGCCAAATATTTTTTCACAAAGCCCGAGGGCACGTCGGATAAAATATTCCAAGCGTTTGGGCGACTGGTATGCATTGCTTGTATTCCCTACGATGGTCAATCGGTGAGCCGACATCATTGTAGCATCCTCATCATCCTTGGAAAGGATGGCAAGAACATCACCGAATACACAAAGCAAAAATTGATCATCTCATTCAGCGACTGGTAAGCGGAGAAAACATTGATGTCGACGATAACGCAGCGGACTCGGAGGTTTGAGATGCGTTTTGGCTCCCAAAAGAGCCTCTTGTACAGTATAGTTTACTACCATCGAGTGTTCGTGATTATTATTTTATTGTACACTCGTTGCTATGCACCATAATTGACGTAATCTGCCATGAATGTGTTGACATCTTACATCTAAAGAACTCACGAGGTATTGACACATGTTTGAGGGTAGTCAGCCAAATATAGCTATCTGTGAACTCGCCGCGCTGCGTATCCACCACTAACTTCAAGTCGACCGTGACATGACGGAGTACATGACACAGGAACAAGTGGATCAGGTCGGTGTGAAGTCGTTTCTGGATGTTTCATTCAACTCACTCCTATATACTCTACGTTCTCTAGTTCTATCGAGAGGGGTGAGTGGACTTCTGCTCTCCACTTCCGCGATGAGCCAGTTCAGCTCAACCACGGTTGACAGTTACATCCGCATTCCAAGTTTCTTATCGCAAGATCAGGTCACATCTCTTCTTCAACGCTCGAAAGATCTGTTGGCTGACTTCAGCTTAGAAGACCACCCGCTTGTGAGTGTTCAGTCATTACCTTGCCACAAATCAAGGGAATGAAGTTGCTCGGCATTGATCAGACGAAGTTCACTACATCTGACAAGAACCACGTTGGCGATGATTACTTCCTCAACTCGGGTGATAAGATCCGCTACTTCTTAGAAGAAGAAGCTGTGGATGAGAATGGTCAGCTTACAAGGGATAAAACCAAGGCAGTGAACAAGATCGGGCATGGTGCGCTACTACCTGGCACTTAGGAGCCATTTTTCTTACAGGACTGAAATGCTGCAGCACTACACGTGCTCGATCCGGTCTTCCGGGGGGTGACCCTAGAAAATGACAAGTTGAAAGCTGTAGTGAGAGACCTTAAATTTCATCACGATCCTGTTGGTGAGTAAGCTTTCCTGCTGGATCCCAAGGACCACGATTATTCAATATTTGTCGTCATTTCAGCCCTTCAATCAATGGTCATCGTCAAGCAACCGGAGATCGGCAGCGCTGGTAATTAGTTTTGTATCTCGAGCACGTCATTGATGCTCACTAGAAGCTTACTTACTAGTTCCTGAACACATGGACTCGTGAGTCACCAATTAACGGATCGTGATGTCAACTTACGTTGCTACTATCGCACAACACGATTGTGTTACTCTAAGGACATTCCTTGTGCGTAGACATCTCCCTAGAGGCTTACCGCTGGATTCCCACTATTCTAACCACTGTTCCAGTATACTTCGCCTCCCACCGCCCTCGGATTCTGGATACCGCTGGAAAAATGTACGCCATTCAATGGAGCACTTTCGTTCCTACCAGGATCGCATCTTACTACATCAATCACCAAACGTTTTATACGCAAGCCTGGGGGCGGAACTGGATTTGAGGAAATCTGCCCTCCTCCACTTCTCAATTTGAGCGCGGATTCTGCTAGCGCGACCAGGACTTATATCATGCAAACCTGCGAACCAGGTCAGCTCGTTTGCCCTATTCGCTGAACCGTGCTTGACGGGGTTACCGCAGGGGACCTAGTACTAATCCATGGCAGTGTGCTGCACAAGTCTGAGCGAAACACGAGTAGCCTGACTCGCTTTGCATACACATTCCACATGATTGATGGCCCACCCCATGCCCATTACGACGAGAAGAATTGGCTCCAACCAGCGCCATCGATGCCGTTTACTAAGATCCTCGACACCTAATACTCTCGACTACCAAGCCTTACTACAATCGACTCCCTCATAATCCTCCCCCTCGGGACAGGCCCAGGGGCATGGTATGGATTGTCGGGGTTGTCGGCCACTAAGGACGCGAAGTTAGTTGATGAAAAAAGACCAGCAGAGTGGGTTAGGGGTGTGTGTGTGGGGCTTGCCCCTCACAATCAGCATCAGCTGGTGTATCTTGGCAGGTACAGCAGTCGAGTGGAATTGTATTTCTGTAAATGCGCGTTGTCACTATATTGTTACTACCTCCACTTGACTACACTCCTTCACTCTCCCCGATGTCAAGTTATAAAGTTCATCGATAAGGGCAGGCAGGAACGTCCCCGACCCCTGTACGTCGGGCCGCACAGCGGCGCGTTCCCCTGCAATGGTAAGTGCTAAGATGCTTTTAAAATATAAGCGTAGGTATCCGAAAGTTTTGGTGAACGTACCCTCCGACCGCCCCGATCAACATGTCACCTTGCACGAGCTTCGCTGCCCCATCTTCGTTCTTTGCCAGCTCCCAGGCTGCAGCACAGAACGTAGCTATACAAGTACCTACCAGACACCCAGAACCGGTGATGTCACCGAGCAGCCGGTGCCCATTTGTAAGTTTGACCACAGTCGTTCCGTCTGAAACCCAATCCATGGCTCCGGTAAGAGCAACAACACATCCTGATAATTTAGATGTGCATACGCGGAAGACATCAAGTTCGCGACAAACTCACGCTCCTTCCTTGCCAGGTCCCTAACAAATATAGCGGGGTCAGCAAATCCATCACCAGTACTATCAACGCCTTTGGCTTGCACCTCGAGGAATAGCCCGTTAGTATTGGAAACCTGACACGGACTAACTGACTCTGTACCTACCTCATCTGAATCAGCAAGTGCGGCGAGCTCTCCCGCATTGCCTTTAATGACACTGGCTTGCCAAGTGTTTAGCAATTCAGCGGCGATCTTGCGTCGATACCCCGTCGCCCCTACACCAACCGGGTCGAATATCACTGGCTTCTTCGCGTCATTTGCAAACTGTCCGGCGACTAGCATGCTCTCACTGTCCCTGACCGTGCCAAAGTTGACTAGCAACGCGCTCAGAACGCAGCTTAAGTCGTACATCTCCTCTGGTGCAGTACTCATGATTGGGCTTGCACCCAGCGCTAGGGTGGCGTTGGCACATTGGTTTGCCACGACGATGTTCGTGATCTGGGGGAAATGAGCCGTACGTATGAAATCAACCAGGCAAATTTATTCACCTGGTGGATGAGTGGTTTGGTCTCCTTTATGACACGCAATAGGTCAACAACCGCATCTTTGATTGTATCCGTAGTGTAGGACGGAGATACTTTGCCCAATTGTTTGTTTGGACCCGACCAAGACTGATAAGCCTCTTTGAGCTTTCTGGCAACTTTGGGAGGCTCCGAAGACGTGACGATTTCTGAAACGACAGCCACCCCATCTAATCCATGCCCAGTGGTCGACACAGTCCCATGCAGGGTTCTCAAGATATTACTGGACTTAATGCCCCCTGGTAATCGACACATTTAGTTGACATAATACCAGAGTCGAACTGAGCCGTACCAATGACGACGGCTTTCACGGGTGTACCATCTAGAGCTGCGAGCAGTGGCCCAACTGCCCGTACACCAAGGACAGGACTTGTGAGTTGCTTTGTATTGGTCGCCCAAACCGCTCCGATGCCAATATAATCGACCTTGTCTTCTACAGCCTTCTTGACGTGATTTACGTTGTTGCAAGAGATGCCAATAATCTTTTCTTGAGGGAGAAGGCCTCGAGCCACATGCACTGGCATATCTGTTTGTCCCAGGTGCACACCAGCTGCATCGATGGCTAGGGCAATATCGATACGGTCGTTAATAATGAGAGGGACACCATATTCTTCACATAAGCTTTTGCTTTCCTTGGCAATCTGCAGAAACTGTGTTGGGGGCAAACCATGCACAAAAACCATTTGCGAATGAAGATACTGAGAGTAGTTCATAGCGTACTTCAGCTGTATCTGCTATCTTCTCTCGAACTTGTACAACAGTTACTCCCCCCTCCAAAGCCTGATTGAAAAATCAACCAGGGGTTCACTGGAAAGTCAGGAGAGAAGTCACTTCTCTGAGAAAATCGCAGTACGCCTGTTCGGAATAAAGCATAAGCTGAGCCAAGTGTTTGTAGCATCGGGGATCCATGTACCTTTCCTTCGGGGAGTAGCTCACGTCCGGTAACCAAGTAGAGGGAATAATCAATCGACCTCTTCATCGTCGAACAGTCGTGCCAAGGGAACAGATGCAGATACAGATAGTATATTTGGCTGGCTACGCTATTAGGCACAAAAATCCAGTTCCGCGAGCGAGGGATGACGTAATGGACACAGAGCTGAAAGTGGTGTAATTAGGTATCGTGTTTGCAAACTAGTATGTCTTTGTTGTCAATTCCCTCCAAGCGCTGGTTTTCTGCAGCAGCAACGCGTTGCAGTGCACTAGGAGCACCAGCGTTCCCAACGGCAACAAGTGCACAACTTGTGAAACATAATGTCTGTCTCCGTAATTCTGAGACAGCAACCCAGGTGGCGGAGGCATTTATTCCGGCTGGGACAAAAGACAAGGTCGTCATCGAAGCATTTCCAGGTATGACGAATTTGCTGAGCCTACCAGGGCATTGGACTGACAACAATTCTTGTAGGGCCAGGAATATTGACGCGTGCCTTGCTGCAGCTGCCGAGGGAACGAATACGCAAGATTATTGTTCTAGAGAATGCTGAATGTTTTCTTGATAGCCTTCGGGTATGTCGATATATTTTACCGTTTGTGCGGCACGTTGAACACATCCAGCCGCTCGAAATGATCGATCCTCGCGTGCGGGTCCTCCCGTGGGATGGATATGCGTGGAGTACTTATCGCAATCTGGAAGCCGAGGGTCATCTGTGGGACGTTGAAGCTTCTAGTTGGCAAGAACGTATGTTTTCCTGGTCCTCACAGAAATGCATCAATTCGACTGACTTCTGTCATCTTCAGCTGATCCTCCACTTCGTTTTATTGCACATCTCCCGACTTCCATCTATGGCGAGCAGCTTGTTGCACAGCTATTGCGTCTAGTACCCGACCGGGGTTGGTTGTTCCGCTATGGCAGAGTTCCCATGAACTACATAATGCATGATTTTATGTGGGAGGTGCGTCCACGTTGATGCACTGCCTTGGCCGTTCTGACGAGCTCGCGCAGCGTATATCGGCAAATACCAGGAATGCCGATAAGCTGAGAAATCGGTGCAAGTTATCTGTAATAGCTGAAGCTGTTGCCTCGTTTCGGGAGGTCGTGCCATCGGATATCCTTCAGCCATACGAAGAGCACTTTTGGCCACCAAGTATTGCCACCGCTGAAGGTCGTTCAAAGAAAAATCGGCAAAACAGGAATATGGTGGCCATCACTATGGATCCGTTGTTAGAACAGGTCTCGTCTCCAATTTCTGGTAAGCTGAAATAACTCATAGATTCGATAGACCATCGAGAAGGGACTTCTTGACAAGTGGGACTTTTGCTTGCGTAAACTATTTGTTCTCAAATCAAATCCACTCAACCGTGCTATCTCGTATGTCAGCACAGCTCGTTTTGGTCTTGGTCACTCATTCTTTGCCAGTCACCTGGCCCCGGGTGCTTCAACTTTGTTGACTATGCTTGCAAATAGTTCCCCTTCTGGTCATCATTCAATCGATACGTCCAAGCCTGTGCGTGAGATGGATGTACAAGATTGGGCAGCGCTTGTGCAGGCATTCCATTCATGGCCATTTGCACCTGATGTTAGTTCACAATTACAGCCTGCCAACTTTATATGCTAACATCTCTCATGATTCAGGATTTGCTTATAACAGATTCATTTTCTCGTGAAGATAGACTTTAAACATATTGGAGCTTACTATGCATTGTTGTGAACAATGAGGATGTCAGCTGCACTGTATTATCCCTGAACCATCTGGTCTAGATTTCTTGTTTGTGGCTCTGTGGTGCTAAGGTTTCTGTGGAGCTACAGAGCTGGATCTTCGAATGCATGGTAGGAAGGGCCCTGTGGAAGGGATACCTTAGAGCCTGTTATCTTGGTTAGCTTCATGCTGAGATGAGTCAGTAAGCCTGATTTTAAGTAGCTATGGTAATGGATAGTGTTGTATGAACTTGGATAATAGTGGTACAGTTGACTATCTCATAGTGCATAGCATAGTAGTGAAATAAAGGCACAAACTGGCATTGTTCTTTTTGCATTTATCCTCCTATTTCTTGGACTAATTGTTTTGTTTCATTTTATCTTTTGCTATCTTATCATAAGTGCCCACCTCATCTTATCTGACTGGGTGGCAGCTTTTGCCACCTATGACCTTGCTTGCTAGCTTCAACTGAAGAAGTAACATATTCTTTTGTAGCCTGTGCCCCAATTTTTAGTATACATGACATTGACAATCTGCCTCTGAATGTGTTCCTCTGCAGTGTGTCCTGCACACACTATTGGGTGAGCTTGGCAGAATACCTCATTTATTTTGCATTCTTTACTTCTGAACACACCTGTGACCACTTTGGTGATGACCTTGCAAGCAAGGTGATTATCCTCATCACTGGCACTTCACTTACCATTGCTTACCCCTATCTGCCGATTGCATTTCACCTTACCCTCTGCCCTATGACCTAGATGTGCATCATTATCATTCCATTCCCTATGCCTCACCCATCACACATTCTAGTACTAGCTAGTCTTACCTAGAGCATTCCAGAGTGAAACAACCCAAAAAGTGAAATGCTCAAAGGTTGCACTAAAACAGTTAGACTTAGAAGTGGAGAGGAGGAGCTGAGGCTACTCTGGTCTTTGTGGGGAAAGGACCAAGAGAACTAGACTGGAGTTCTCTGGCCATTGCATTGAGCTTTATATACTACATGGTTGTGTACACCTGTGTATGTCTAATCTATGATATAGGAGTAACATGCACATAGAGCATGGTGTGGCAGCATAGCCATAGAATGGAAAGGAAGGTAAACATGATGCACACATGAGGGTGTGGCAGAATGGAAGAGAAGTATAAACATGTGTGCAACACATGTAGAATAGAAAGGAAGCCTGCACTGTGATAAGTGAAAAGGTGAAACAATGCTAGGTGTAAGTGGATCATAGATCTGTTAGAAGAGAGTGAAACAACCCAAAAGACAAACATAGACTGGGTAAGGTCCATGTCTCTAAGTCACCCACATTGAACCAAGTGGAATAAAAGAGTGTAGGTGATGATGAAACAACCCAAAAGACCATAGTCTAAGCCGAAGCCTAGATGACCATATCCTAGGTTGCCCAGATCGAACCAACGGGAAGGAAAGAGTGTGATGAGCGTCGTTAAAGGCCTCAACCTAACCAAGGGTGTGAACCCGAGGTCAAGTGGTGTTGACCACTCCTAGTCTTCTGGGGAAAAGACCAAGAGAACTAAACTGGAGTTCTCTGGCCGTGCATTCAAGGCTTATATACTACAACAGGTATTTGTCCATGTATACGCTGTATCTACGATTGCAATGCATTGTCCGCATG
>JBBPSC010000068.1:0-39435 GCA_038093395.1 Baorangia bicolor
GATATGCCAGCTGATCTCCTCACCAAGGCATTGCCTCGTGTTAAGGTGAACAAGTTCTGTGAGCTGATGGGATTAGGAGCATTCGAAGATGTGTAGAGTTGCACAATCAGGGGGGAGTGTTAGTTATATTGATTGTGCACCACTTGGTGCGCTTTCGGGTGACCTAGCAGCTGTGCCACATTGTGGCGCATTGTTGTTGTTTATTTATGTTGACTCGTCCTACCTTTGTTCGAGTCCAGTGTACTTCGCTTTCCCTCAGTCTCTTACACTGGACTCCAGGTTTGTACTAATCTACTAGACTTGTCAATATAGTCTCTTACACTGGACTCCAGCTACTCGCTGTTTTAACAGCTTTGTCCAGTGAAGGTTGGAAGCAATGACCATAGGCAATAATAACTGGTGGATGATGGAGGAATAAAGCAGGCCTCTGGAATATAAAGGGGGAATTCTGCAGGGTGGACAAACTAAAAAGTTTCATTCTATTCAATTGCTTTGCTGATCACCATCATTTCTACTAGTAGTACTGGTACATTTTATGCAGCACTAAAACAGCCACTTCCATTTCCAAACAACAAGAGGAAGTTTTGAAGTGGTCATGACTATGACATTGTTCAGCAGCAACACTTAATAATCATTTCCATTCCAGGCGACAAGAGGTGGCCCTAGTGTGGCCATGGCTAAGGCTTGGTGACTAATATGTTCAATTGACTCTGCTAGGTCATGACTTCAATTGTTCATGTCAATAGGGTAGGTCAACATATTCAGTGGGCATCCTGGGATATTCAGAAAGTGGTGTGGATGGTCCAGGTATGTTGTCTATAGTGCACTCATACCATTTTTGCTAATCTACCTCCTTTTTAGTGAGCAGACTCATTTCAAGTTGTTTTGACTTGTGACATGTGCAGCTCATTGTGCCATCCATTCCACATCCTCCACCATTGTATCTGACACCTTCTGTGTCATTTTGGCAGTCCAAATCACCTCCAACATGTCCCAACACCTCCTACTCACCCCTATGGCATCTAGGGCATCTATTTTGACATAGCACATTCATTTCAATGACATGCTTGTCCCTGTTGCTCATGGGACATATCCCATCATATTTGGCACTGTCTGCATTGCTCTCGTGCTGTGCTTCACCCTCAACATCTCCCAACACCTCCTGATTGCTCATATTGCCTACTAGCCATTTATTGTGGCACAGCATGTTTGTTTCATTGATGCATTTGTTTCTAATGCCTGTAGAATGTCCCTGGACACTGTGAACACCACCCAGGATGTGTGTTTTGCCTCCCAGGTCATGTAGCTCGTCCAAAGCTTGACTTGGTGAGTTATTTTTATCTATTTGTTCAGTGTATTTGTGCACTTATTCTGTTGTGATTTTCAGCTTCTTCAGCACGTCCCTGATGTCCTCAATACTGTTAGATGCTCCTCATGTGTCTCTCTTGTCACTGATGGGACCAGCATTTCAGCTCACAGGTCTATCCTGCTCCCCCTCAAGCTGAATGCTTGGGGGCTTGTTGAGGCAGCCTGTGGCATTACCAGGTGGTTTGGGTGGTGCTAGTAAGTTATTTGGGATGTGCTGATGGTCTTTGTCAACAGCTGTCATTGATTGCTCATGTCCATCTCTTTCCCTTGAATGACTTCCTTTTGTCTGCATTTCCATACATGATGCTCCTATCTTGTTTGACATGTGCCTCAGCACTATCTCACACCTCTGGGACCTCTCCAGGCCTGCCTGGTAGGTTGTGCAATGCATCCTCTGGCCTTGTTGGCCTTGCACCTGTTGCATATGAAATTGTAGTGCCAGTGGCTTCGTTGTCAACTTGCTGAGTCACTGGTTGGGGGTTCTGGAACTCAATTGGCATGATGGACCTCTGTGTCCTCATCATTGTCTTCTCAGCTGCTGACTGATGCTGTGTATTACACATAGCATACAAAGAAGGACTTGTTCAACAAGGATACTCAACAGGCAATGCTTACAAGGAGACTGATGTCTAAGGAGCTGCAGGGATAATGAGTGTTACGGACACCACTAAAGACACTATACTTTTACACTCAAATACTGCTTTGGACTTCAAACTTCAAACCTTTTGATAGTCACGTGGCCCCTGCACAAGATTACAAAACCTTCAACTGTCATGTGATCCAAAGCACATGACTGTGGGAAAGATCAGGTGACAGAGTCTAGACTCTGCCCCTATCTCAAACATGCTTCATTTACATATGTCAATATTTATACCTTGCAACATAACTTCTGCTTTGTTCTCCTCACACCTTTATCTTAGGTTACCATATATAGATATCTTATCTGTAGCATAGCATGGTCTGTGTGCACAGCTGTAACAATATATAAAGCAGGTGTAAATGGCTGAAGTCCTCAGTCATTTCCACTTGTTCTATGCTGCCCATTCATACATCACTACCTCTGCAAAGGGACTTAGCATTGAGGGAGTAGAATTAAGCCTTCAGCTCCTTGACTTCATCATCCCGCCAGTGCTAACTGCATATGTGCATGCACGGTTGGGGTTGTGCAGGTGGTGGTATACAGGTGGTGCTATGGTTGTTGTTGTTGTTGTGACAGGACAGATGCTGGATGGCATGAGTAGGTGTGGGCATGAGGACAGGCAGGTGGATGTAGAGCAGGTGCAGTACAGTAGGGGTGGGTGCAAACTTGGGATAGGGTCATGCTCTGGGTTATACATGATCACAGTGGTGGTGAGGTCCATGCACTGGGTGTGTGCATGGTTAGGGTGAGGTGCACAGATGTGTGGTGGTGCACAATCAGTTGGATAATTGTTTGCATATGGGGTGGGTGAAACAACTCTCAAAGCGTGAAGCTCAAAGGTTGCACAGTGAGAAAGGCTAAGACTTGTAAGAGAAAAGAGGAAGAGTGAAGAGTACTACAACTGGGACCTTGAGAGGAAAAGACCAGAAGAACTAGACTGGAGTTCTCTGGCATTGCATTTGAGGTTTATATACTACAACAGGTATTTGTCCATGTATATGCTGTATCTACGATTGCAATACATTGTCCGCATGTATGGGAATGGAATGGAAGCATAGAAGCATAGTAATAATAGCCGGCATGGTAATGAAAAGGTGAATACCATGACAGTGTAAGGGGATCTTAGATCCGTGTGAAGAGTTGAGTGTCCATGCTGACTAAGCAGCAATTGCACAAAACGACTAAGTCCTTGAAATGTAAGTAGAGCGTTCACGATAAGATAGATGATTAGATCCTAAGGGATCACATGATGCGATAAGATAAGATAAGATCAGAAAAGTGCATATGTGAAGGGTGAAAAAATGTAGACCCGTAACAGTGGGGTGCATGCATTGTGTATGGTTGGGGTGAGTTGTGCACACTGGTGGTGAGTGTTTTGGCTAGGGGGGATGGGTGGTCAATGGCTTACCATTTTTTTTCTTGCAGTGGGATGCATGCATACATATGTGCATGTGGTTGGGGTTTCTGAGGTACACCAGTGGTGGTGGTTGTTGAAGTCCAGGTATAGACTAGTTCTGAGGGAGAAAGACTAGTATATACTAGTTGGAAGAAATGGTCAAGTTATAGCATATAATGGTGACAGAACAAGATGTTATTGGAACTCCAACATGGAGTTCAAAATCTATATACTAGATTGGTTTGCTTATATAAGCATTAACCAGTACTACACTACAGTAATACTATGAGTACATTGAACAGTAATAGTACTTATTCAACACTCCCGCTTGCTAAGCAGCCATTCTAAGTGCATAAGCAAGTTCACAGTACTATAACTGTGCACTGTTGTAGAGCTCTAAACCTAACTGTTTGTGGCAGTTGGTGAGCACATTGAGACCCAAGTTCTTTGTGAACATATCAGCAGGGCTTTTGATATCCTCAATGTAGAAGATCTTGATGAAGCCTTCTTTGATGCAGTCATGGATGCTGTGCCATTGGAGATCAATTTGCTTGGAGCGACTTTCCATTACTGGATTGTCACCCATGAAGATGGAGGTTGTCTCTACAAATCGGAATAGGGGGTAAAAAATAACCCATCTCTTCCATGATAGTGCAAATCCAAACAACTTGCTTGCTATAGTTGGATAGCGCAACATATTCAGCTTTGGTGGATAAATATGCCATATGAGATTGTTGGTGAGATTGCTAGCTGAAGATGTAGCCTGCTAGTTTGATAAACCAGCCTGTTTGCAAGTGTTGGGTGTTTGAATATGATGTTACTTATATTGATTGTGCACCACTTGGTGTGCTTTTAGGTGACCTAGCAGTTGTGCCACATTGTGGCACATTGTTATTGTTTATTGATGTTGACTCATCCTGCCTTTGTTCGAATCCAGTGTACTTCACTTTTCCTCAGTTTCTTACACTGGACTCCAGCTGCTCTAGCTGTTTTAACACACTATTGGAGTAGTGGTATGGCAAGTGTCTTTGTTTTTGTGCTGGATGACATGAGGGGCTTTGTAGCTTTCTTGAGGGTAGCAAGGGAAGAAGAGGAAGACATGAGTGGAGTAAGGTCATCCAACTTGAGTATACTTGTGCCTGAAAAGAAATCAGAACATCAATAGTAGGGTATTTATGCATATACAGACCTCAAACACACACTCATTGCTAGCTTCCATGTGGTCAATAATACATTGATGTTTTTGTGAATCAGCCTCTATGACAGCTTGGCCTGGTTTGCATTTGTTGAATGCAGTAGGATCAAAATTTAAGAGGAAGGCTTTGAGGCTTGCAAGGGCTTCTGGTTAGAGGTCCTCAGAGTTGGAAGCAGACATATATAGCCCATAGCAGTCCTCTCTATACACAATATGTGCTTTAGCACCCCCTGATGGGAAGACCTTCATGGGTGCTTTCCATAATGACCAGTATGCCAAGGAGAGGTAACAAAATATATACTTCCCTTTCATATCATGCAAAAAGTGGCAGTTTATCTTATGGTTACTATGCTCAAAGTTGAGTTTGACTGCCATCAACTCATTGCTGGCACTAGATATTGTATATCAGCTCATTTTTCATCTTATCCCCTTGTCCCTCATCATAGTCCAGCTCCAAGATATCCCTCTCTCTTTTTGCACCAGATAGCAGCTCTGCTCTCAATGTTATGGACACCACTAAAGACTCTATACTTTTCGTACACTCACTACTACTTTGGATTTCAAACTTTCAAACCTTTTGATAGTCACGTGGCCCCTACACAAGATTACAAAACCTTCAACTGTCATGTGATCCAAAGCATGTGACCGTGGGAAAGATCAGGTGACAGAGTCTAGACTCTGCCCCTATCCAGAACACACTTCATTTACATACATCAATATTTATATTACTCGACACAACTTTTCATTTGCTTGATCACACCCTTATCCATAGTTCTCATATATATACTTCTTATCTACAACACAGCTTGATCTGTGCACACATTTGTACAATATATAAAGCAGGTGTAAACAGCTGAAGTCCTCAGTCGTTTCCACTTGTCTACGCTGCCCATTTGTACATCACTACCTCTGCAAAGGGGCTTAGCATTGAGGGAGTAGATTAAGGTTTTTGGCTCCTTGACTTCACTCGTCCCGCCAGTGCTAATGAGCACTGCAAGGAAGAAGTTACCCTTGTGCACAATTGTTGTTCCTACGCCTTAATTGGTATGGTTCATAACACTTGGAAACGACTTTCATCACTGCCTAGACTCCAGGGTTAAGGAGTAGAGACTAGGGGGATTATCACTTGCTCAGCATGACAGAGTACATTCCGCCGTCGTTGAAAGAGACAATGTGCCACTCTATTGGTCGTTATGAGTATATGACAAGTGCTCTGTGACTTGAGTGCAAAGATCTGTTCCAGCCGTTGCTGAAGACTACACGTTCCATCACCCCCAACGCTTTTAGGGGAGCTCCTAGGAAGAGCAGTTTGTGTTCTGAGTACATACACCTTTTTCTCCTCTCCCTTGAGAGTGATTAGTCCATGTATGGGTCATGCCATATTTGCGAAGACTGACTCAGTGACCGCCATATTGCTGAGGCTGAGGCTTCTCTTGCATTAGTCCTCGAAGTGATTCAAGAGGTAGAACTGCCCTTACTGTGCATGTGCAGAAAACCTTCACATAAATCTATTTCTATCACATGTTACTGTTACTTTACCTGTTCTCATTCCTACTATCTTTGAAAACTAGTTCATTACATTCCCAGAGAGCATTTGAAAGATAGTGCTTAGTAAGGATGTTGTCCTCTAGTTCAAATGATGCTCTTGCTTGCACCCTCCAGGCATTGTCTGCTGCCCTGGAGAATATCACTGATAATAAATCAAAGGACTATACCAAGAAGATTACTGATCCTGGCACCTGGAATGGCAATCACAAGACCTTCCGTGATTGGTGGGCAAAGGTCAGGGTGTGGGTCCATGTGACCAAACGGAAGTCAAATCACATCTGTGCGGTGGCCCTCTATTCCAGAATGGTGGGAGAAGCAGCTCTGTTTGCTAGGATGATGTTGGATAGATATTACCTGGCAAAAGAAGATCCAGAATTAGACAGTAAGGGAGATTCACTCCCCGATCTCACCAAAGGGCAAAGTGCCTGGCCAGGCTTCACCAAACTTTCCAAAGGCATCTATGACCACTTCCATATTTAGGTACTTGCAGAAGAATCCTACAAAGAGCTTTTACAGCTCAAGCAAAACAATCTCTTCATCGACCAATACCTGCAGAAATTTGACGAGCTTCACGTCGAATCTGACATCAACAATTCTGAAGCAATTCACCTCCTTAGGCAAGGGGTGAAATACAACATTTACTACCACTTATTGCTTCACACCATTTGCGATACTTACTCTACCTTACAGGATTCTCTCAGGACCATAGGGAGAAACATGGAAAGGATTCAGATGGAGAAAGCACCTCCACCATGTACCTCTGGAACCTTTCCACCTCCACATAGATTCCCACAAGGACAATTCCCTCCTCCATGTTATCCACCATCCCATCCAGCCTTTTCAGTACCTGGACAGGCCCCCTACCAATTTACTCCCACCAGCACTCAACCAGGAAGGGGCACCCCAATGGAAATAGGTGCAGTTCAGGCCCAAGGACGGCCTGATACACAAACATGTTACAGTTGTCACAAGGATGGCCACATATGGCCTGACTGTGAAACTAATCCAAACAAGAGGTCCCTGAGACCCAAGATGAAACTCATGGAAGTTTGGGATCCTTCCATCAGCACGTATGTGCCACAATATGAATATGAACCAATAGGTGTGGGATCACCTCAAGTATCCCCTTATCCCAAGTACCCGGAGCAGTCAGCTCCCAAGGTACATGTTTCTCAACAATGGGCTCCAGCCCCATATTTGTATCAAGAACAATACCAGGCCCCATATCAAGCTTGGCCACTTCCAACCCCCCCTATTGCTGCACAAGCACACAATGTGGCATACACAACAGAAGAAGTAGAAGCTTATTGGAGGAATTGAATCGAAGTAGAAGCAAAGCAATGTTCGGCCATGGCTTTAAAAGGACAATGACTGTAGATACTGGGGGTGTCTGCAGTCTGAATGATTTATCATACCTTTCTCCTGAACCTCTTCTCTTACCTTCCAGTAGTTATATTAGCAAGCTTATGGCTTGTATGGAAGCCAATTTCCCTTTGTCTGACTTGTTGCATGTTTTGCGTAATATATATTTTTCCTCTTTCAAAAGAGTAATCTCTCCTAGTGAGAGCATGGTGCCAGAAGTAAACAATAGCATGCTTAATTCTCTTAATAAGCAAATAAAAAATATGTACCTTATTTATCCAAATCCCCCACCAAAAGAACTCCGTGGAACTTAGCTATAGGTGGAGAAATATCTCTCCATACTAGGGTAACATTCAAGAAAGAAGATTGTTGGCACCAAGTGGAGCTATTGGCTTTACTAGACTCAGGTGCCATTAACACATTTATCAATGCCCATTTTTGTTCTATGCATTCCATTCCTCTAATTCCTCTTTCATTCTCTTTTCCAGTAAAAAATGCTGATGGATCTAATGGATCCATAGGCAAAATAAAAAACAAAGTAGAACTAATTAGTTCCATCGATGGACATAGTGAAACCATAGAAGCTTATGTCACAAGCCTCGGTTCACATGCCATGTTCATCAGCTATGACTGGCTGGTCTGTCATAATCCGGACATTAACTGGGTTGTGAAAACTATTTCTTTCCCATGTTGTACTTCTTATTGTGGAGTTATGAGGTCTTTTCTCATGCCTCCCAACCCTTCATGCATTGGTCATTACCCCTATTTACATAGTATTGAGGAAGGTTTAAAGGACAAAGTTCCTAAGGCCTATCATGAGTTCCTCAACATATTTTTGGAGAAGGAGTCAGAATGGCTCCCAGAGCGAAAGCACTGGGATCATGCCATAGACTTAAAACAAGACTTCATACCAAAGAAGGGAAGGGTAATTCTGTTATCCAACTCAGAAATGGACGAGGTCCACACCTTCATTGAAAAGGAACTCAAGAAGGGTTATATTCATCCTTCGAAATTCGCTCAAATTTCCTCAGTCATTTTCATTCCTAAAAAAGACAGGAAGAAAAGACTTGATATGGATTACTGTTATCTAAATGAGGGAACTATTAAAAATGCATACCCTCTTCTGCTTATTCCACAGCTTATTGACAGGCTCAAAGGAGCTGACTTATTTACTACTATGGACTTATGATGGGGATACAATAATGTCTGCATTAAAGAAGGAGACGAGTGGAAGGGAGCTTTCGTCACCCCTATGGGAGCCTATGAACCCACAGTCATGTACTTTGGCATGACGAACTCCCCTCCCATGTTTCAACAAATGATGAATGACATTTAATGACATGTATACAGTAGTAATTATTTACATAGACGACGTCATGGTCTTTACAAAGAGTAAGACCCCCACAAAGCATGAGGCAATAATCAAAGAAGTGTTGCTCAGGCTCTGGGAAAATGACCTTTACACCAAACCCAAAAAATGTTTCTTCTCAAAAGAGAAGGTAGACTTCTTAGGAATGGTGGTATCTAAAGAGGGGGTAGAGATGCAAGAAAAGAAGCTCACTGGAGTTTTGGATTGGCTGGTACCAACACACATCAAACAACTCCAGGCATTGCTCATCCTCTCAACAATCTTACCAAAAAAGACATTGCCTTCAAATGGGAACCTGAACAACAAAAGGTGTTTGAAATCTTAAAAATTCAATTTACCAAGACTCCTCTTCTGGCTTATCCTGACAAGGATATGGACATGTGTGTAGAAACAGATGCTAGCGATATAGCTACAGGCACTGTTCTATCTGTATTATGTAAAGACAGTTTGTGGAGGCCTTGCACCTTTATTTCTCATTTCCTCAATGCGCAAGAGTGCAATTACCCTATTTATGATAAAGAACTCCCAGCAGTAATCTATGCACTAGAGGAGTGGCGGCATTACCTTATCAGTAGAGAGAGATTTGAGATCTGGACAGATCACAAAAATCTTGAATACTGGAAAAAGCTGCAGACGTTATCCCAGCATCAAGCTAGGTGGCATGCAGTGCTAGAAGAGTTTAATTATGTCATGTTGTATAAACCTGGTGCTTCAAATGGTTGTGCTGACACTTTATCCAGATGATCAGATCATGGTGATGCAGTCCAGGATCACAACACGAACATTACCATATTACCACCCTCTATCTTCATTAACAATCTTACAATATCTTCTTCTTTTTATGATAAAATCCAAAAAAAAACAAAAAATATTTCAGATGTTCCAAACTTCACTTTCAATTTGGAACAATCTGTATTTATCAATGAAAACAATAAAGTTTTCATTCCTGAACCTTTAGAACTATTAAATATTTGCCACGACTCCCCTATTGGAGGACATTCTGGACAAGCCAGAACAATTCATCTTCTCACACAATATTTCACATGGCCAGGTATCACAACGGACATAAAACAATACATAGACCACTGCACAGTATGTGCCCTCATGAAGGGTAAGCAAAAGGCACCTGCCAGAAAACTTATGCCACTTCCCATGGCTAAACATCCATGGGAAGATTTATCTATAGACTTTATCACTGGACTTCTATTATCTTTATCCTATGATTCTATTTGTGTTATCGTAGACCACTTCTCCAAAGAAGTAGTCTTTATACCATGCCTTAAGACATGTTCATCTAAGGACTTAGCTATTCTATTTAGAGACAATATTTGGTGCAATCACGGTCTCCCCTCTACAATAGTATCAGATAGAGGACCACAGTTTGTATCGGACTTTATCAATGAACTCTGTAGACTCCTGGATATTACCCAGAAAACCTCTACTGCCTATTATCCACAAACAGATGGGCAAACTGAACAAGTTAACTGAGAACTCAAACAGTATCTTTGCACATTCATCACGAAGAAACAAAACACATGGACTTCTTGAATCAAGATGGCACAATTCCATCACAATAATTCCCTTTCCACAGCAACCAGCTCCATTCCATTTGCCCTTACTTGCAATTATTTCCCATGTTTAGGCTTCGAAGGAAATGCCAAGTCTTTCATAGGAGAATTTGGAAAGGAATGTGCAAAAGCCCATCAAGAGGTATAGGAGGTGTTGGAGAAAACCAGAGAGAGAATAATGTTGCAGGCCAACAAAAGCAGGCTGGATGCCCTGGAGTATGCAATTGGAGATAAAGTCTGGTTATCTACAGACAACCTCAAACTTCCATACACAGCCAAAAAGCTAATGCAAAAATGGATTGGACCCTACAAGATCCTAAAAGTCCTTCCCAATGCAGTTAAGCTTCATTTACCTAAAACCATCAACATTCACAAGGTGGTTAATATATCTCGAGTCAAACCCTATCGAGAACCATTGCCTGGTCAACCCACAATTAGACTGGATGCTATTCAGGTAGACGAAGAAGGCTATAAAGTTTACAAGGTGGACTTTATAGTTACGTCACGAATGAAGCGACAAAAACTAGAATATCTCATACATTGGAAAGGGTGGGATGAAATGGACAGAACCTGGGAATTGGCAGACAATTTACAGAAACATGCCAAAGACGTTATCACTGATTTCCACCTCGCAAACCCTTCCACCCCACGCAAACTCCACAGACTTTCCTTCCAGGACTTTTCATCTCTCTTTGAAAAATATGGTGAAGACGTAAATACAAAATATACTGCTACTCATCTGGAATACAAGTCATAAAGAGGGGGTAGTGTTATGGACACCACTAAAGACTCTATACTTTTCGTACACTCACTACTACTTTGGACTTCAAACTTTCAAACCTTTTGATAGTCATGTGGCCCCTGCACAAGATTACAAAATCTTCAACTGTCATGTGATCCAAAGCATGTGACCGTGGGAAAGATCAGGTGACAGAGTCTAGACTCTGCCCCTATCCAGAACACACTTCATTTACACACATCAATATTTATATTACTTGACACAACTTTTGCATTTGCTTGGTCACACCCTTATCCATAGTTCTCATATATGTACTTCTTATCTACAACACAGCTTGGTCTGTGTGTACATTTGTACAATATATAAAGCAGGTGTAAACAGCTGAAGTCCTCAGTCGTTTCCATTTGTCTACGCTGCCCATTTGTACATCACTACCTCTGCAAAGGGGCTTAGCATTGAGGGAGTAGATTAAGGTTTTTGGCTCCTTGACTTCACTCGTCCCGCCAGTACTAGTGAGTGCTGCAAGGAAGAAGTTACCCTTGTGCACAATTGTTGTTTCTACACCTTAATTGATATGGTTCACAACACTCAAGCAGAAGTTCTCTCCTCTGGTCCAGCATGGCTGTGTGAAGACATGAAACCTGAAAGCCCTACCAAACAACCTATTCAACTTTTTTATCATTGACCGCTCAAATGCCTCCAGTCACTTCTCAGCAACCCACTACTTGCTCTGCACATCTCTTCCGTGCTATAGAAAGTCTGGATGTCCACAGCCAAGACATGTCCTGTCTATAATGAGTGGTTAAGTGGGGATCAGGCTTGGGACATTCAGGTAACAGGCTTAGTCAGATTCTTTTGACACTGATCTAACCTACCTTACAGAGTTCTCTTCTCCCTGGTGCAATCATCTTGGGGGGTTGTTCTCACATTGAATAAAACCAATATTTTTGTAATGATGAGCAACTGAATGGCTTATCCAGTTCTTATTAGCCTGGCAAATATTGATGCAAGCATATGCAGCAAAACTTTGCTTCATGGCTATCTACTTCTCACACTTCTGCCTATTCCAAAATTTCTCTACAAGGACAGCCATGTTTGTGGGCTACTGAAGGATTGACTTGTCCATCAGGCTCTGAACCATATCCTCACTCCCCTCAGGACTACAGCCACTGTGGGCATTATGATGAGCAACCTCATGGGGAATCTGTGATATGCCATTGGTGTCATGGATTGCAAACACACTGGAAGAGTGTCTTTTAGCTATGACAGGTTTGAAGGTGTTCCCAGTCACAACCACCATGTCCAAACATTTTGGCCACCCATTCCACCACCCTCTACATGCTAGCCAAACTACATTGTTGGCCATTCACACTATATGCACTGAGCAAAACCTCCTGGTGTTGCAAACTGTACCAATTAAGGTGTAGGATCGACAATTGTTCACAAGGTTATGAGCAACCTTGCAGCACACACCAGCACTGGCAGAACAATGAAGTTAAGGAGCCACTTTCTTAGTCAAACTGCCTGAATGCTAAACCCCTAGAGGTAATGATGTGCCAATAGCCAATGAATAACAAGTGGAAACAACTGAGGACTTCAGCCGTTTTCACTAGCCTTTTATATTGTACAAGTACATGCACAGACCATGCTGTGCTACAAGATAAGAAGTACATATATAGTAATTGATAATAAGGGTGTGACCAAGACAAAGCAAAAGTTATGTCACAACCTATAGAAATTGATGATGTATAATGAAGCATGTTTGAGATAGGGGCAGAGCCTAGACTCTGTCACCTGATCTTTCTCATGGTCACATGCTTTGGGTCACATGACAGTCAAAGGTTTTGTAATCATGTGCTAAGGCCACGTGACTATCAAAAGGTTTGAAGCATTGAAGTCCAAAGTAGTAGTGTAAATATGTAGTGTCTTTAGTGGTGTCCATAACACTACCCCCTCTTTATGACTCGTATTCCAGACAAGTGGTAGTATATTTCATATTTACTTTGTCACCATAATGTTCAAAGAGAGAGGAGAAATCTTCAATAGATATTCCATGGAGTTTTCATGGAGTGGAGGGATTGGTGAGATGAAAATCAGCGATTACATCTTTAACATATTTTTGTAAGTTGTCCACTGATTCCCATGTTCTGTCTGTTTCATCCCATCCCTTCCAATGTACAAGATATTCCAACAATTTTCGTTTCATCTGTGATGTGACAATAAAATCTACCTTGTAAACTTCATATCCTTCTTCATCTACCTGGATAGCGTCTGGTTGGATGGATGGTTGTTCAGACAATGGTTCTTGATAGGGTTTGACTCGAGATATGTTAACTACTGGGTGAATGTTGATAGTTTTAGGTAAATGAAGCTTGGCTGCATTTGGAAGGACTTGTATAATTTCATAAGGTCCTATCCATTTCTGTGTGAGCTTCTTAGCTATATACAGAAGTTTGAGATTGTCTGTTGACAGCCAGACTTTATCTCCTTTCTTGTACTCCAGGACATCCAACCTATTTCTATCAGCCTGCAATATCATCCTCTTCCTTGTTTTCTCTAAGGCTTCCTATACTTCCTGGTGAGCCTTGGCACATTCTTTTCCAAATTCTTCTGTGAAAGACTTGGCATTTCCTTCAAAGCCTAGTCGCAGGAAATAGTTTTGGGTGATGGCAAATGGGATAGAGCCGGTGGCCATGGAAAGAGAGTTATTATGATGGAATTGCACCATCTTTATCCAAGAAGTCCATGTGTCCTGCTTCTTTGCAATGAATGTGTGAAGGTACTGCTTGAGTTCTTGGTTAACTCATTCTGTTTGTCCATCTATTTGGGGATGGTAAGCAGTGGAAGTTTTCTGGGAAATCCCTAGGAGCTTGCAAAGCTCAGTGGTAAAGTCTGATATGAACTGTGGTCCTCTATCTGATACTATAGTAGAGGGGAGACTGTGGTTGCACCAAATATTGTCTCTAAATATAATAGCTAAGTCCTTAGACGAACACATCTTTAGGCAAGATATAAAGACTACTTCTTTTAAGAAGCAGTTTACGATGATGCAAATAGAATCATAAGATAATGATAAAGGAAGTCTGGTGATGAAGTCTATAGATAAGTCTTTTCATGGATTTTTGTGACAGGAAGTGGCATGAGTTTACTGGCAGGTGCCTTTTGCTTACCCTTTGTAAGGGTGCACACTGTGCAGTGATCTATGTAGGTTTTTATATTCTTTGTGACTCCAGGCCATGTAAAGTATTGTGTAAGAAGATGAATTGTTCTGGCTTGTCCAGAGTGTCCACCAATGGGAGAATTGTGGCAGATATTTAAAAGTTTGAAACATAAAGGTTCTGGGATAAAATTTTTATTGTTTTCATTGATGAATATGGCTTGTTCCAAATTGAAGGTGAAGTTTGAAACATCCAAAATATTTTTTGTTTCTTTTTGTATTTTGTTGTAAAAGGAAGAAGATATAATAAGGTGGTTAATAAAGATAGAAGGTGGTAGGATGGTGATGTTCATGTTATGGTCTTGTATGGCATCTCCATGATTGGATCGTCTAGATAGCACATTAGCACAACCATTGGATGATCCTGGTTTGTAAACCATAACATAATTGAACTCTTCTAGTTCTCTCTACCGATAAGGTAATACTGCCACTGTTACAGGTCTAACATTTTCTCCCTTATCTTATCTTTTGATCTTATCTTATCATGTCATGTGATCTAATCAGATCTAATCATCTAACTATTGTGAACACTTTATCTAATCTTTTGGACTTAGAACTTTTTGCACAATGGATGCTCACTTCTATTGGATCTAAGATCCCCTTTCACCTAGCACGGTTTCACCTTTTCATTCATCACCATGCAGGCTACTATTCTCTTCCATTCTACATGTGTTGAACACATGTTAGGCTTCTCATGTTCCATTCTGCCACATCTTCATGTGGTCCTCATGTCACACTTCTATTCCATTCTATGGTTATGCTGCCACACCATGCATTATGCATATATTCTCCTATATCGTAGATTAGGCGTACACAGGTGTACCCATCCATGTAGTATATAAGACCTCAATAGACGGCCAGAGAACTCCAGTCTAGTTCTCTTGGTCTTTTCCCCTCAAAGATCAGAGTAGCCTTCTCTTCCTCCACTTCTCCTCCAAGTCTAAGTGTTTTAGTGCAACCTTTGAGCTTCACGCTTTTTGGGTTGTTTCATTAGAACTAGACTCTTACTCTCTCATCCTTGCACTACACCACTCCTCGCAGCGTATCTCTCACAAGTGCGTCGTTCCACAAAGGATCGCAACACTAGCTCACAAGTAGAGCAGTGCCGATCGACTTTCACTGAACTCTCTCTAACTGGCCCAGTGTTACTGTAGAACGCCACATTGCTGACATAAGACATCTCGGTGCTGAGCGCAGAGCAGCCTGTATCCCGCATCCATTAGAAGTAATCAACATTGACGTGTGGGCGGCAGAGCAAGAAGAACAGTGGGTAGTTAGACTTCCTTCGCCAGCGGAATCGGCAAGGCTACAGGGTGTGAACAGTCCACCACGTTACGCAACTCCCTCAAGTGTTGGTTCGGCTATATTAGCAGCCAACTTAAGGCTTTCAGACTTTTGCTTCGCCTCAGACGAGGACATCAATGAAGCTATCCTCGTCGCCACTACATCGGGTGTCCTAGACCCCTTCAGACGAAAGAGAAGCGAATCAGAGCTTCGTCATACCAATCTTCAGAGGCAGAGCCTTACAAAGAGAGGTCAACAGACCCAAACGACGATATACCAGCACTGGCAGATATCTGTTAGCACCAAGGAGTCCCATTAGATGTAGATCGTTTCTTACAGGAACTCATCGCAGAACAACCGCAACATGACAATAAGGAGGAGGGCACATCCACACTTAAAAGGAAGGCGTCGGAACAACCTGAGGAAGACCCTCAGCAGACAAAGAAGTCTCGGTTAGCACAGCTCACCGGACAATGGCCAAAGAAGGCCTTACGTACTATCAGAAGACTCAAGGGCGGAGAACCCCTTGAAGACCACGCTTACTCTACAATTACCTTATGGCCTCGTATCTCCCTTTATCCTCCCAAGTTCCACCCTCATTAAAGGGTTCTTTTACGACATCTCTTTACGTCTTCTTCTTTTAAAATAAAAACATGTCGCAATGTCTCAACACCACGCTTAACAATGACTCCCTTATGTGGGAAGAAAAACTCATGGCAGTACTTGCCGAATTCAACATGATGGCCGGAATTATGCAGGAGCAGCAAACTCAGCTGCATGAGCTGGCACAACAAAACTTGGAATTAAACAATTGCCTTGCAACACAAGAAGGCAGACCACAAGGCGGAGCTGGCCACTCAACTAGCAAAAAGATTGAAGTCTTTGTGGACCCCAGAGAATATGACAGGTCCAAAGCCAAGTTTGAGGAATGGTGGGCCAAGATGAAGGCATGGCTCACAATCAACAATGACAGCATTCCAGCCAGCTCCTACGATGCCGTAGTTGCCATGCTCTCACGGTTAAAGGGTCCAAAAGCCAGCCCGTTTGCACAAGTTTGGCTCGCTAAGGGTCGAGAATACCTTTGGCGCACATGCGTCACAAAAGTTGAGTCGCTCTTTAGGAGCACCAACCAACAAGACTGGGCCCGCGCTGCCCTTAAGAATTTGCGCCAAGGAAATATGGCAACCAACGATTTCATCATTCGGTTTGAAGCACTTTACCAGCAGGTGGGGATAGATAATTCCCATGCAATCAGCCTGTTGGAAACCAACACAAAAGGGAGCATAATAGCTCAAATTTTCAAAAACAGAAACCGCAAGCAAGATGTTGCAGACTACCTCACTGAGATTTGGACGGTCGGAACGGCCCAAGAATCACTTAATTTCATCATGGGGCGAACGCAATTTCGCCAAAACAAGAAAGACCCCGACGCAATGGGCATAGGGGCAACCAACTCGGGCAGGCCGAATGCCTGCTACAATGGTGGTCAAGATGGCCACCAGGTAAAAGAATGCCCGAAACCAAAGATCTCTTGTCCCTCGTGTTCGTGGCTTGGGGGTAAACATAAACCCTCGTGCAAGAAAGGCAAGGGCTGAAATGCACGTGTAACCAGGCACGATGTGGCCACGTCCTGGGATGACGATAAAAGCACTAAAGACAAGGAAGGAAAGGCACATGACCCTTCAGAAAGCATGAGGGGCATGAACTTCAAAGAAGCATGCGCATTCTTCTGTGACATAGAAGTTGCGGAGAACAAAAAGTCGGGAAAAGGATCCACCTAAGTCACGAATCAGGGTGTGACAAGGGCCAGGTAGGATCAGACAATAAATTTTCTGTACTCATGGTAGATGAGGTCTCGGCTGAGCCGGATCAAGAAGCTACACCTTCATCTTTAGTTTCCAATACAAATTTGCCAACAGAGGGGCCTCTTCCTGAAAGGGTTGAGCTTGCCAGGGGCGTTACACCTGGGCTTAATTCCTCTAACAAAAATAACAAAAAAATTAACGACAATGATTTGCAAAACCCTGAAGAAATATTTGTTAGAAGCTGCAAGACAGCTCACGAAATTCTCATGAACATTCGGGTAGCACCCTTATCACAAAAGAAAAATCTCACAAAGGTCAAGGCACTCTTAGACAGTGGTGCCAATGCCATATTTGTCGACCAATCATGGGCGGAAAAAGTAAAACTCCCCCTGATCACATTATGAAACCCTATCCCTGTATTTAATGTTGACAGCACAAAGAATTCCGCTGGTCACATCACCCACGCTGCAGATCTCATGATCGAATTCCAAGGACATCAGGAAAGAGTCATTGCTGAAGTAACGGACCTAGGCAAAAATGCTCTAATCCTCAGATATAGCTGGCTGAAACGCCATAACCTGGAAATAGACTGGACCAAGGGAACTGTCAAGATGACATGTTGTCTGCAGCATTGTCACATGCTCCAGGAGAAGCCAATTTCAGTTAGACTTATTGAGAAAGAAGAGCAGGATCTCCAGTACCAAGTCCACGCCACAATTCGTGCGCTAGAAGCGCAAGCAGCTACACCACAAAAAGAGAAAACCCCTGAGGAACTTGTTCCAAAGGAATATCACAAATATTTACACATATTCTCGAAAAAGAAATCTGAGCGCATGCCACTTCGGAAACCATGGGATCATGTGATCGAAATGAAAGAAACATTCAAACCATGCAAAGGTCACTTGATACCCCTATCAGTGACAGAACAGGAGGAAGTCTCCGCTTTCATAAACAATCAATTAAAGAAGGGTTACATCAGACCTTCTAAATCCCCCCAAATGTCACCAGTGTTCTTTGTCCCAAAAAAGGATGGAAAGAAGTGGATGGTCCAGGACTACCATTATCTCAATGAACACATGGTTAAAAACAATTACCCTCTCCCGTTAATCTCCCAACTTGTTGACAAGCTCAAGGGAGTTAAATTACTCACAAAGATGGATCTTCATTGGGGCTACAACAATGTCCGTATCAAGGAAGGTGACGAATGGAAAGCATCCTTCGTGTGCTTCTGCAGAGCATATGAGCCTCTCGTTATGTATTTCGGCTTATGCAATTCCCCATCCACATTCCAGGCCATGATGAATGAAATCTTTGCTGATATGGAGGATGTTGTGGTGGTTTACATCGACGACATATTAATATTCACAAAAACAGACAATGAGGTAGAACACGACAAAATTGTTATGGAAGTTCTACACCATCTACAAGAAAATGATTTATTTGTCAAGCCAGAAAAATGCACGTTTAAAACCAATGAGGTTGATTTCCTTGGAATGATCATAGGAAAAGACGGGATCAAGATGGATCAGTCTAAGGTGGAGGCTATTTTGAAATGGCCCGAACCCACAAGTGTCAAAGGAGTTAGGAGCTTTCTAGGGCTGGCCAACTTCTACAGGAGATTCATTAAAGATTATGTGCAAGTCGCACGCCCCCTGAATGATCTTCTCAAGAAGGATCTTGTCTTCGAATGGAAGCAGGAACAGCAACACATGTTTGACATGCTTAAGAAATGTTTCACCACAGCTCCTGTATTGGCATTTCCAGATAATGATTGTCAATTCCGTCTTGAATGTGATGCCTCGGACTTTGCAACTGGTGCAGTCTTATCTATTCTCAAAGAAGACAAATGGCACCCAGTTGCCTATCACAGTCGCAGCATGTCTCCGCAAGAACAAAACTATCCCATATGTGACAAAGAAATGCTATCTGAAATAACTCTCAAAGCTAGTAGCTCAAAGGTTGCACGAAGAAAGGCTAAGACTTTAAAGGAGAAAATGAGGATGTAGGGAGTACTCCAACTGGGACCTTTGAGAGGAAAAGACCAGAAGAACTAGACTGGAGTTCTCTGGCGTTGCATTGGGGGTTTATATACTACATGATTGTGTACACCTGTGTACATCTAATCTACGATGTGCAATGCATTGTCCGCATGTATGGGAATGGAATGGAATCATAGAAGCATAGCATGAGGCCAACATGCTGTGTGGCAGAATGGAAGAGAAGAGAAGCATACAACGTGTGATGGGCATGTATATCAAATGGAAGAGAAGCATGATGTAATAATAACTGGCACGGTGATGAAGTGAAAGAGTGAACACTGTGACAATGTAAGGGGATCTTAGATCCATGTGAAAGGGTTGAGTGTCCAAGCTGACTAAGCAGCTGTTGCACAAAATGATTCTAAGTCCATGAAATGTAAGTGAGCGTTCACAATAAAATAGACGATTAGATCCTAAGGGATCACGTGACGCAATAAGATAAGATAAAACGTAAAATGTGAAGGGGAAAAATGTAGACCCGTAACACTATCTATAATCCGATCTCTGGAAATCTGGAGACATTATTTGGAAGGCGCTAAGCACCAATTTGAAATTTGGAATGATCACGCCAACCTTCAATATTTTATGAAATCTCAGGATCTTAACCGCAGGCAAGCGAGATGGTCACAGTACCTCTCTCGGTTCAACTATGTATTTGTCTACAAGCCTGGTGCTACAAACACAAAAGCAGACACACTCTCTAGATGAGAAGATCACACGCAAGGCGTAGAAGATGATAATAAAGGCGTTACTATGATTCCGCCAGAACGTATACGAACTTCGCAAGAAGTTGTAATATGTGATGAAGGTGATACTTACCTAAAACTCATTAAATCAGCCATGGCACTCCTAAAAGAAAGTCACGTAAAAGAACTTACCACGAAGTATGGAGCACGTCAAGAAAACGGCTACATAAAAAAGGAAGATCGTATCTATGTCCCGGATCAGGACACCCTTTGTTTAAAAATAGTAAAATCCTGCCACGACTCTCCAGTCGCTGGTCATCCAGGTTATGAGAAAACCATTGAGCTCCTAAGTCAGAGTTATTGGTGGAATTTATGTCAAGGAATATGTCGCTAGATGTGACAGATGTCAATAAATGAAGGGCACAAATCAAGCCCCTTCAGGTTTATTAAATCCTCTCACGGTTCTGGATAAACCATGGGAACATGTCACAGCAGATTTCACCACAGATTTGCCATTATCTAATGGATTCAACACGATCCTAGTGGTCGTTGATCGTTTCTCAAAGGAAACAGAGTTTATCGCTTGTAATAAAATGGTTACGGCACTGGACACCACTAAGCTCTACCTTCACCATGTGTGGAAGCAGCATGGGTTGCCAAAGACAATTGTATCGGACCGCGGACCACAATTCGCTTCCCAGGTTATGCAGGATGTCCTGAAACGCTTAGGCATCCAATCTAAATTAAGCACCACTTTCCATCCGCAGACAGACGGTCAGACGGAACGCATGAACAGAGATCTCCAGCAGTATCTCAGATTGTTTTGTGCAGAGAAGCAGCACAATTGGGCAAATTGGCTCCCAATCGCACAATTTTCATATAATTCAAAGATCTCAGCATCTTCAAAGAAAACCCCTTTTGAAGTCACACACTTTTACCAGCCAAGGTTAGGGTTTGAGCCACGTACCTCTAAAGCCCCAGCAGCTGAGGAGTTCACCAATGAAATGGCCAAGACTTTAGAAGAAACTAAAAATAATCTATTAAAAGCTCAAGCTCGCATGAAAGAGCAAGCCGATAAACACAGGAGCGAAGCTTCCAAGTATTCTATTGGAGATAAAGTTTGGTTAAGCATGGCCAACTTACGTCTCACACGAGCTTCTAAGAAGCTTACGGAGAAATGGCTGGGTCCATACGTCATCACGGCATTTGTAGGACCGAATGCTGTCATGCTTAAATTACTGAGATCTATGAAGATTCACCCCACGGTCAACATCTCACGCATCAAACCATACAGAGAACAACTCCCTAGTTAGAAAGCTGATAAACCAGGACCAGTGCTAGTCACTGATGATCGTGATGATGAATACGAGGTTGAATACATTGTTGATTCTCGTTTGAAAAACAGAAAACTTGAGTATCTCGTTCATTGGGAAGGATATTCCAACGAAGACCGAATGTGGGAAATGGAGGCAAATCTTAAACATGCCAAAGGGGCTATCGAAGATTTTCATGCATCTCACCCCTCCGCACCCCGGCGCCTTCGAATGACTAATGCTCAATTTATAAAAATATTTATCCCTGTACCTGAGTCATCAACGAAACTTGACGAGAAGGATGAACCTTTTGATCGCCTGGAAGTCAATCCCTAGAAGGGGGGTAGTGTTACGGGTCTAACATTTTCTCCCTTATCTTATCTTTTGATCTTATCTTATCGTGTCACGTGATCTAATCAGATCTAATCATCTAACTATCATGAACACTTTATCTAATCTTTTGGACTTAGAACTTTTTGCGCAATGGATGCTCACTTCTATTGGATCTAAGATCCCCTTTCACTTAGCATGGTTTCACCTTTTCACTCATCACCATGCAGGCTACTATTCTCTTCCATTCTACATGTGTTGAACACATGTTAGGCTTCTCATGTTCCATTCTGCCACATCCTCATATGGTCCTCATGTCACACTTCTATTCTATTCTATGGTTATGCTGCCACACCATGCATTATGCACATGTTCTCCTATATCGTAGATTAGGCATACACAGGTGTACACATCCATGTAGTATATAAGACCTCAATAGACGACCAGAGAACTCCAGCCTAGTTCTTTTGGTCTTTTCCCCTCAAAGATCAGAGTAGTCTCCTCTTCCTCCACTTCTCCTCCAAGTCTAAGTGTTTTAGTGCAACCTTTGAGCTTCACGCTTTTTGGGTTGTTTCAGCCACTCCTCTAGAGTGCAGATTACCGCTAGGAGTTCTTTATCATAAATAGGATAATTGCACTTCTGTGCATTGAAGGAATGAGAAATAAAGGTGCAAGGCCTCCACAAACTGTTTTTACATAATACAGAGAGCACAGCTCCTGTAGCAATATCACTAGTGTTCATTTCTACGTGCATGTCCATGTCTCTATCTGGGTATGCCAAAAGAGGATCCTTGGTGAATTTGTTTTTTAAGGTTTCAAATGCTTGTTGTTGCTTGGATTCCTATTTGAATATAATGTCTTTCTTGGTAAGATCATTAAGGGGTCATGCAACATCAGCAAAACCTTCTATGAATTTTCAGTAATAATTGCAAAGTTTGAGGAATGCCTGGAGTTGTTTGAGGTGTGTGGGAACTGGCCAATCTAATACTCCAGTGACCTTCTTTTCTTGCATTTCTACCCCCTCTTTAGATATTACCATTCCTAAGAAGTCTACCTTCTCTTTCGAGAAGAAGCATTTCTTGGGTTTGGCATAAATATTGTTTTCGTGGAGTCTGAGCAATACTTCTTTTACTATTGCCTCATGTTCCTTCCTTTAGTGAAGACCATAATGTCATCAATATAAATAATGACTACTGCATACATATTATTGAATATGTTGTTCATGATTTGCTGAAAGGTGGGGGGTAAGTTTGTCATGCTGAAGTACATTACTGTCGGTTTGTAAGCCCCAATAGGTGTGACAAATGCTCCTTTCCATTTGTCCCCTTCTTTGATGCAGACATTATTATATCCCCATTATAAGTCCATGGTGGTAAATAAATCAGCACCCTTAAGGCAATCTATGAGTTGTGGAATGAGAGGAAGAGGATAAGCATTTTTAATGGTGCCCTCATTGAGATAATGGTAGTTCATGACATGTCTCTTTTTCCGTCTTTTTTAGGTATAAAGAATACAGGCAAAGTTTGAGGGGATTTTGAGGAACAAAGATAGCCTTTCTTAAGTTCTTTCTCAATAAAGGTTCAGACCCTGTCCATTTTGGAGTCTGATAAGGAAATTACCTGACCTTTCTTTGGAACAAAGTCATCTTTTAAATCTATGGCATGATTCCAGTGCTTTCGCTCTGGTAGCTGTTCTGATTCCTTTTCTGAGAATATGTCCAGAAACTCGTGATAGACTTTGGGAACTTTGTCCTCTAGTCCTTCCTCAATACTTCATAAATAAGGGTATTGTCCAATGTGTGAAGGGTTTGGAGGTGTGAGCAAGGCTCTCATGACTCCACAATAAGAAGTACAACATGGGAATGATAAAGTTTTGGATATCCAATTAATGTCCAGATTATGATGGACCAGCCAGTCATAGCTGATGAACATGGCATGCGAACCAAGGCTTGTAACATAAGCTTCCACGGTTTCACTATGTCCATCAATTGAAATAATTAGTTCTACTTTGTTTTTTTATTTCATCAATAGATCTGTTAGATCCATCAGCATTTTTTACTAGAAAAGAGGATGAAAAAGGAATAAGCAAAATTTGATGCATAGAACAAAATTGAGAGTCAATGAAAGTGTTCATGGCACCTGAGTCTAAAAGAGCTGATAGTTCAACTTGGTGCCAGTTCACTCCTTTCTTGAATGTAACCCTAGTATGAAGAGACATTTCTCCTCCCATAGCTAAGGTTCCATGAAGTTCTTTTGGTGGGGGATTTATTTAGATAAGGTGGGTATTTTTTATTTGCTTATTAAGGGAATTAAGCATGCTATTATTTACTTCTGGCACCATGCTCTCACTAGGAGAGTTCGCCCTTTCAGAAAAGGAAAGATATATATTGCGAATAACACTAGACAAATTGGACAAAGGGAAGTTGGCTTCCATACAAGCCATAAGCTTGCTAATACAACTACTAGAAGGTAAAAGAAGAGATTTAGGAGAAAAATATGATAAATTGTTCAGACTGCAGACACTCCCAGTATCTATAGTCATTGTCCTTTTAAAGCAGCTGTGGCGTGTTACTTAGCCTCGACTTCTATCCTATCCCTCCAATAGGCTTCTGCTTCTTCTGTCATATATGCTGCATTGTACAACTGAGCAGCAACTGTGGGAGGGGTCAGAGAAGGTCAACTTTGATAATGTCCTTGATATAAATATGGGACCAGAGCCCATTGTTGAGAGGCATGTACCTTGGGAGCTGACTGCTCCAGATATGTCAGATAAGGGAATACTTCAGGTGATCCTGCACCTATTGATTTGTATTCATATTGTGGCATGTATATGCCTTGCATGGGGTCCCATACTTCTACGAGCCTTATTTTGGATCTCAGGGGTCTCTTGTGTGGGTTGGTTTTGCAGTCAGGCCAAATATGACCAACCTTGTGGCAACTGTAACATGTTTGTGTGTTTGATCACCCTTGGGCCTGAACTGCTCCAATCTCCATTGGAGCACCCCTTCCTGGTTGAGTACTGGTGGGAGTAAACTGATCGGGGGCCCATCCAGGTACCAGGAAAGCTGGACAGGTTGGTGGATAGTGTTGATGACCTCAAAACTGTACAGTTTTGGGCCGAATCACACCAGAAGCTTGGTTAAAGAAAAGAACAGTGGGGGAAAACCAACAAGAACTTGACTAAAGTTCTCAGTGGTGCTCATTCAGATTATATACCTACTGACTACATTTAGGGCAGGTACTTTAGGATAGGCTAAGTATAACTTATGTTGAGGATTAGAAGCAATGGTGTCAGCATGCATCATAGCCTAGACCATCTATACTATGATGTCATAGATAAGAGATAAGGGTCTAGCCCTAAGAGTCTGGAAAGAGTCCATGTGATTGGGTCTAGACCTTCTCATGGTCATGTGCTTGAAAATGGTAGAAGTCATGTGACTCGGAAAAAAGAAAAGATAAGATAAAAGATAGTGTCACTGGATATGTTACGTAATGTGTTTGCAACAGATAGCGTGGAGGGGGAAATTGTCCTTGTGGGTATTTGCAAGGAGGTGGGAATGTTCCTGGGATGCATGGAGGAGGTGCCCTTTCCATGCAAATCCTCTCCATATCTTGTCCCACACTCCTGAGAGCATTATGGAGTTTATCATAGTTGGAACAAATGGTGTGAAGCAAGGTGTGGTAGTATATTTGATAATTGACTCCCTGTTTGATGAGGTGGAAAGCCTTGGAGTCGTTTACATTGGCTTCACAATGTAGTTCTTTAAACTTCTGCAAGTACTGATTGATGTAGAGGTTTCCCTGCTTGAGTGCAAGTATAGTGTTATGTAAAGTGTACACAAAGGAACTTGCTCAATGAGGATACTACCCTAGGTGATACTCACTAGAAGACCAACATCTAGGGAGCTGCAAGGTTAGCAAGTAAGGTTAGGATAAATGGACCAAGAGTTTTGGAAACGCTTGGAACAGGAATGAGGACGATTGAGGCTATTTTTATGTGGCTCAACGGAGGTGCCTAGGGTTTCTAGGGCTTGTGTCAAGGACAGAGGATGAGGGGTTGAAGCAACAGCTTCCAGTGTGACTCAAGAAAGTACACTTGTATTACATAAATCAAGAATAGAGAAGTACAAACAATGTGGAATAAGTTTATATAAGAGGTCAAGGAGTGCACAGACCAAGTCACATAAAAGAAAATGAACAAAAAAGAATAGGATGGAAGGTGGGGAAAACTGGTAATGTTGGCTAGTGTGATTCTCACTAAAAGAAATTCACTTTTCTTGACAACTTTTGCTTGTCCAATAGCAACAAAATGATTCCCTTCACCTGTATGATTTGATGAACTGGGCCATTTGACACAAATGAAGGTGGTTAGGATAAGGGTGCAATTGTGCAACATCAGGAGCAGTTGGATATGATTTAAGTAAAGGGTGAATATTTGAATGGTTGGATTGATATAATGCTCTTTGATACTAATGATGCAGTTGAGCCTGTATTCCAATGCCAAGGTGTCATTCTATTCACATTTGTCAGATATATCAGTACACATAATAACATCACGGTTGGCATTTGCAGTTGCACAGGTTGAGAAACATGAGCACAACTGAGACTGAGAAATTGTGTATGCCAAATAAAGGAAGCATCTGGCATTCTCATGGTAAAAGACCCACTCACAGACACTTCTTCATCAACCAGCATCCCTCCCACATCAAAAAATTGTTTACAAGTCACAATGTGGAAGGTGCAATTGCTATGATCATGTTATTGATTACATAGTCAAAACAAGGCTGTATAAGTAATGCTGAAAATGTAGCATATTGCTCTTTCCAAGTCCAGTAACATTGTGCCCTTACAACAGTGCAGTAATGGTAGAAAGAACCCAAATCTTACAGTTGTACCCATTTGTTTGCACTTTTTCCACCTGTGCTCATAATAAATTAGATGAAAGTACATTGCTCAAGCTACTTATCAAGATAGGGTGGATGACCCATTCAATGGTTATATTGGCATGGAATTTGATATTATTTTGGGCTGCAATGGCATGGAGTTGAGATATGAATAACATGATTTCCTAAGCTGAGATTAGCACTATGAAGAATGTACATCTAGTCAGATGGATCTTAATATTAGTTTGTCCCCCATGACATCCTGCCAGGCTGTCAAATAGAAAGAGCTTCTTGCAGTTGATATGTGCAACACAAAGGAGCCAGTATTCACATCCTATGGAACAATGAATAGGGATGATCCAAATATTCTTCATCCAATATGAGACCTGTCTTGTATTCTTTCAAAGAACCTGATTAGCAGCATTATAATGGATACAATGCAGATCATACATTGAGAAGATGGAGAACTTGTTGGAATCAGGAGGGTGAATGGCCAAATACGGAAGGGGAATGAATCCATTTATATATATATCATTGAGACAAGTAGTTGAAGAGGAAAGAAGCACAATGTTAGATTGATTAAATGTCACTCCAGGGAAGCCATCCTGAGGTGGACAAACTTGTAGGTAAGAAGGAGTGATGATGATAGGGTGAGTGGTCTCTACTGGTGGAGGTGTTCAGTCAATAGAAACATTCTAAGATAATTAGTAAATAATAAACATGCAGGTGGGGTGTAGAAACACACCTGCGGTATTTCCCAGATAATTTGTGCAGAGGCTGTTGTGGAGGGTGTAATAACTGGTGAACTGAAATGTGAGCATTAGAAAGTACATGAGCATGGGATAGGTAGGGAAGAAGCAATTTAGTGGACAAGTTAACATTAACATACATGGAAAGACACTCCTTGCTCCATTTTGACCCTTTGAATCCATAAACTACGTATAGCTGTTATGGACAGGATCAAGGAGTCATCCATGCTATTCTAAATGTACACTCTTGAATATTGTTTGGAAGTATGAAAGAGAACAGACTTGCTTTATCTGATCCACACAGGCTCCAGTCAAGGCTTTCTGAGCCATGCTTGACACCTCACCAGTGAGCTGGCTAAAATACAGAGCTACCATTAGTAAACCCTGTCCTTTTAATTTTTGAATGCACATATCTCCTGCTTGCAATAGCTTGCTTTGTGGGTGAATGCTGTAGAGTTGGAGGCGGTTTCTATTGCTTGTATTTGGAGAAGAGAGCTGTGGTGTAATTGAACCAGCTTGCATTGTCAATCTCCACAGATGGGGCATAGGGGATCCATGCTCAACTGCATTCTTTCAGCAGTAACTCATGCTACTCTGTACCAACATTTGGAAAGCATCCATAGAGAATTTGATTTGTAGCTTTTTCAGAAATCCACATCTGCCAATCTGTGACACATTCTCCAAGTTAGAACCCCCAATAGGTCTTTTACCAGAGAATTTGTGCATGCACAAAACATTGGAGAATGTCATGCCCATCTCTCAACATTGGTATCTTGCAGGGGGATCAGGATGCCTCTATTGTATATTAGTATGAGAAATATGTTGAGATAATCTAATTGGAATGGTGTAGCATAAGGAAGGGGACACTCCCATATAGAAGGTGAGGTGCTTGAATTATAAAAATGATTCAGAATATTGCAGAAGAATGTGTCTCTCAACAATTCTGTGAATTCTCCAACCTGTGCAGCATTGTCCCAAAGTATACTTTGTTACAGACACCACTAAAGACTCTAACTATTTACACTACTACTTTGGACTTCATCATTTCAAACTTTTTGATAGTCACATGGCTTCAGCATGTGACTACAAAATCTTCAACTGTCACATGACCCAAAGCACATGACTGTGGGAAAGATCAGGTGACAGAGTCTAGACTCTGCCCCTATCTCAAACACGCTACATTTACCTACGTCAATATTTATACCTAGCGATACAACTTTTGCTTTGTTCTCATCACACCCTTATCTCAGGTTATCATATATGTACACCTTATCTGTAACACAGCATGGTCCGTGCACACATTGTAACAATATATAAAGTAGGTGTAAATGGCTGAAGTCCTCAATCATTTCCACTTGTCTTCACTGCCCATTTGTGCATTACTACCTTTGCAAAGGGGCTTAGCATTGAGGGAGGAGATTAAGGTTATTGGCTCCTTGACTATTCATCCTGCCAGTGCTAGTGAGCGCTGCAAGGAGGTTTCTATCTTGTGCACAATCGTCAGTCCTACACCTTAATTGGTACAGATTTGCAACATACTTGATAGCTGCCTGTCAATAGAAGTGTACCAAATGTAGTATATGACATAATTCAAAAATCAGAAAGTAAACTTGGAATGGCTGGGAATCCAAAGTATCTCCCCATTTGCTTTGACAGGAAAGGCATCCAATACAATATTGTAGGGTCTGCAATGAAGCAATAGCAGAACCCAATCAGAGCAGCCAGTGGTTTTCTGCCACATGGCATGATTCAAAAATCAGAAAGTGAACTTGGAGTGGCTAAGAATTCAAAGTACCTCCATGTTTGCCTTGACAGAAAAGACATTTAATGTGGCATTGTAGGGTCCATAATGAAGCAATAGCGGAATTCAATCAGAGTGGCCAGTGGTTTCTGTCACAGTTCCAGAAGTGCCACAAGCATGGTTGTAGTTTAAGTAAATAATATTGGTTATCAAAGAAGAATGAGAAACTTAATACCATACCATCATGGGCAGAATTAACATTGAGGATCAAACTTGTGGAACCATGTGGCTCATCAATGCAAACACTAATCTTAGCAAGCTAAGGAAACTCCTAGATGTAAATATCAACAAGTTGAGCAATGGGCAAGATTTGAAGACAAGGAGGGTAACAAAACAGACAAGATCCTTAAAATAAATGTCCAGCCATTGTCATCCACTCAATAAGAAATGATGAAGACTTACTGTGGAGGTGGTGGAATAGGTCCAGAGGAAAGAGTGGGGCAATACATTCCAATACTGGTGAGTGGGAAAGAGTGATGGGCCCACAAAACAACCACCAACAATGAATTTAGTGGAGTCTGGGAGACACTACCTGTGGTATACCACAGGCAGTGTGGAGAAAAATTTGAATGAGGAGAAAGACACTTCCCAGTATTTGATACCAAGGAGTTTTGTGAAGGTAAATTTGAGCATCTAGCCCAAGGCCTGACATTATTGTTTGGTTGTGCACCCATTTGGTTTGTCCCCATACTCAGTTCCACCAAAGTATTAATTTAATTTAATAGTTAAGTTTCACACTCCACTTTAGCATATTCCCAATTGGTGACAAGTTTGTGGTGCCATGTAGTCTTGGGTCCATCTGCTGTGATGATAGGTAAGTGCAGCTGAGCTTCAATCTATGGGTGCAGAAACTTTCCATGCATGCATCATATGTCACAGGATGTCACAGGCACATTTGGCCTAATTAGGTAGCAATAAGACTTAACTCTTTAATCTGAGCATTCAACATTCAACATGACACATCAATAAACTATGTTTTCTCTCTCTCAAGATGAAATTGAATATGGCACATCATTTTTGGATGAGTTACTTCAGTGTGACAATGATGAAGATGAATGTGACACAGATATGGAAAATGACATCCTCTCTACTCCAAGCTCATTTATTACCAGTTTCTCTTAATTGGCACAAGCTCACCACCATAATGGTCTGACTAAGGAGCCTCTAACTGCAAAAAGTGAACAAGAAGTGCATGAAAATGCCTCTCTGCAGTTGGACTGACCCTTCCAAAATACCTCCTTGCACTGAGCTGGGGAGATGCTGGTTGCACCTCTGATGCCCACATTTGTGGTTTGTGCATATCATTGATGAATAGTAATGAACTCCCCACCATCCTCTGCCATTGGTGGAAACCACCTCATTTGTCCATTTCCAACAAATCTTGTATATAAGCAGCCTAAAGTGTAATGAGGAGTTAGCTTAGACATGGCTCTGTGAGGCACTAGACTTGGACTTAGATGATGTCTCTATCATATTGCAAATCCTAGATAATGTCTCTGAGAAGTTCTGCACCAGTACCAAATTTAATGATCTTGTGGAGGAAATTGAAGAGATTGCCTCTGTGCTGACAACAAAGATACATTTAGCAGTAGAGTCACAGCCACTGTCTACATTAAACATCAAGCACAAAAGCTCACTGCTGATATCAACAGATATCTTAAGGAGTACAGAGATTGAGGAATAGAAAATGCCATTATCACTCATGAAATATTCAATATTAGCCAACATTCTTACCCTTTAATATACTACCAGTTTTACATTTTCTTCCCTGATTTTGGTGACTTTTTTTACCAAGTTTGTCCATGAGCATCCAAGGTTTTTTGAGTGTGCCAACTAGGTTTATGAGCATGCAGGTTCATGTGTTCAACGTGAGGGTTGTATTGGGAAGGATGACTTCAGCAATAAATGGGCTGGGAGAATAGCATGCAAGCTTCATATCCAAACACAATTTGATAAGTGCAGCCTATGCATTTTTTAACTGGTCACCACAGCATATTGCAGTCCCTAATTGGTGTTTTGGTACTGATTGTTGTCAAGCAGCTCTGATGATGCCCTCACTTGCGCTCTCCAGGCCTTGTCATTAGCCTTGGAAAATATCAATTATGACAAAACCAAGGATTATATGAAGAAGATTGCTGACCCAGGCACATGGGATGGTAACCACAAGACTTTTAGAGATTGGTGGGCCAAGGTCTGCGTTTGGGTATATATTACCAAATGGAAATCAAACCAGATATGTGCCATTGCACTCTACTCCCACATGGTAGAAGAAGCAGCCCCCTTTGCCTGCATGATGTTGGACAAATACTACCTCTCTGAAGAAGATCCAGAGTTAGGATAGCAAAGGAGATCTACTCCCTAATCTGACAAGAGGGGAAAACACCTGGCCAGGTTTCACCAAGCTCTCCAATGACATCTTCAATCATTTCTAAATCAGGGTTCTAGCAAAGGAATCCTACAAGGAGCTCTTAGCACTCAAACAAGGAAGTCTTTTTATCGATCAGTATCTGCAAAAGTTCAATGAGCTCTGAGTTGAGGCAGACATTGAAGACTCAGAAGCCTTTCACCTTATCAAACAAGGGGTGAATTATTGATTGAGGTAAAAGCCAAGCAGCAGGCTACTGAGGCTTTAAAAGGACAATGACTGCAGATACTGGGGGTGTCTGTGGTCTGAATGATCTTTCTTATCTTTCTCCTGAACCTCTTTCTTTACCAAGTAGTTGTATTAGTGAGCTTATGGCTTGTACAGAAGCTGATTTTCCTGTTACCACATTGTCTGTTGTCATTTGCAATATATTTGATTCCTCTTCCAAAAGGGTGAACTCTCTTAGTGAGAGTGCCCTGCCAGAAGTAAAACCAAGCATGCTTAATTCCCTAATAAGCCAAATAAAAAATACTCAGCTAACTTATAAAAATCCCCCACAAATCTGCCTTTGTAGTACTCTTTAGATGGGTGGTGAAATGTCATTACACACAAGAGTAACATTCAAGAGAGACTCCAACTGGCACTGTGTGGAGCTTAAAGCACTCTTGAACTTAGGAGCAACAAACACTTTCATCAATCAACATTTTGTCTCATATTATTGCATTCCTCTTATTCCTCTTTATAATGCTATTTTTGTAAAAAACACTGATGGCTCTAACAGAGCTATAGGCAAAATAAAAAACAAAGTAGAGTTACTTATTTCCATTGATGGACACAGTGAATCTGTTCAAGCTTATGTTACCAGCCTAGGATCATATGTCATGTTCTTTGGATATGACCGGCTGGCCAGACATAATCCAGACATTGACTGGGTTAAGAAAACTCTTTCTGTTATGGACACCACTAAAAACTTTGTACTTTTATGCCTTTACTACTACTTTGGACTTCAAACTTTCAAACCTTTTGATAGTCATGTGGCCTTAGCATGAGATTACAAAATCTTCAACTGTCACGTGATCCAAAGCACATGACTGTGGAAAAGATCAGGTGACAGAGTCTAGACTCTGCCCCTATCCAGAACACACTTCATTATACACAGCCAATATTTATACCACTTGACATAACTTTTGCCTTGTTCTGGTCACACTCTTATCATGGGTTACCATATATGTACTTCTATCTGTAACACAGCATGGTCTGTGCACACACTTGTAACAATATATAAAGCAGGTGTAAACAGCTAAAGTCCTCAATTATTTCCACTTGTTTTACACTGCCCATTGGTGCATCAATAGCCCTTAAACAAGGCCATAGCATTCAGTGAGTAGGATTAAGCTAGCAGCTCCTTGACTTCACTGTCCCGCCAGTGCTAGTGAGTGCTGCAAGGTAGAACGTCCTTGTGCACAATTGTCGGCCCTACACCTTAATTGGTATGGGTTCACAACACTTTCTTTTCCATGTTGTACTTCCTATTGCAGGGTTATGTGAGATCTTCTGATTCCACCTGATCCCTCTCGCATTGGGACTTACCCTTATCTTAGAAGCATTGAGGCTGGCTTGGAGGATAAAGTTCCTAAAGTCTACCATAAGTTCTTGGATGTTTTCTCAGAAAAGGAATCTGAGTGTCTTCCTGAGTGAAAGCCTTGAGATCATGCGATAGATTTAAAAGACAATTTTGTTCCAAAGAGAGGTTGGGTAATTCCCTTATCTGATGCTGAAATGGACAAAGTTCAAATCTTTATCAAAAAAGAACTTAAAAAAGGATACTTACACCTTTCCAAGTCACCTCAAACTTCTCCTATTATTTTTAACCTGAAAAAAAACGAAAAAGTGAGTGGTCACAGACTATCATTACTTAAATGAAGGCACCATCAAGAATGTGTACCCTCTTCCTCTTATTCCACAATTGATCAACTGCCTTAAGGGCACAGATCTATTTACCACTTTGGATCTCTGATGGCACTACAATAATGTCTGCATCAAAGAGGAAGATGAATGGAAAGGGGCTTTTGTCACCCCTGTTGGTGAAACAACCCAAAAAACAACGTAGACCAGCTAAGGTCATCATGTCCTCAAGTCGCCTCCATCAAACCACAGTGGAAAAAGAAGGTGGTGAGCCATCATATATGAATGCAACAAGTAGTATAGACCAACTAAGGTCACAACGTGTGATGTTGTCCCTCCTGGATCTTCTGGGGAAAAGACCAAGAGAACTAGACTGGAGTTCTCTGGCTGTTGTATTCGAGTATATATACTAAAGATATGTTTGTACCTATGTACGTCTAATCTATAGATATAGGAGAACATGCACATAGAACATGGTGTGGCAGCATAGGTTTGCATAGCCACATAATGGAAGAGAAGTACAACATGAGGACCACATGAGGATGTGGCAGAATGGAAGATGAGAAGCATGGCATGCATACAATGCATGTAGAATGGAAACAAATACTAGCCTGCACAGTGATGATGTGAAAGGGTGAAACTGTGCTAGGTGTAAGGGGATCTTAGATCTGTTAGAAGTGAGCATCTATTATGCGAAAAGTTCTAAGTCCAAAAAATAAGATAAGCATTCATGATAGTTAGATGATTAGATCTGATAAGATCATGTGACACGATAAGATAAGATCAAAAGATAAGATAGAGAGGAAAAATGTTAGACCCATAACAGTTGGTGCTTATAAACCAACAGTTATGTACTTTGGGATGACTAACTCTCCACCCACTTTCCAGCAAATGATGAATGACATTTATAATGACAATGTCATGGTCTTCACAAAAGGAAAGATCATGGAGGAACATGAGGCAATAGTAAAAGAAGTATTGCTCAGACTCCACAAAAATGACCTGTATGCCAAGCCTAAGAAATGCTTCTTCTCAAAAGAGAAGGTAAACTTCTTGGATATGATAGTCTCTAAAGAGGGGGTCGAAATGCAGGAGAAAAAGGTTGCAGGAGTTATGGACTGGCTGGTTCCCACTCACCTCAAACAGTTGCAAGCCTTTTTAGGCCTCTGCAATTATTACCACAAGTTTATAGAAGGTTTTTCCAATGTGGCTAGACCACTTAATGACCTTACCATGAAAGACGCATCATTCAAATGGGGTCCAGAACAACAACAAGCATTTGATTCCTTAAAAAAAAATTACCATGGCTCCTCTTCTTACTTACCCAGACTGGGATATGGACATGCACATTGAAAAGATGCTAGTGATATCGCTACTGGGGCTGTCCTATCTGTACAATGCAAAGACAGTTTGTGGAGGCCTTATGCCTTCATTTCTCATTCATTTAATGCACAAGAGTGCAACTATCCTATTTATAACAAAGAACTCCTAGCAGTAATCCGTGCTCTTGAGGAGTGATGTCTGTTACAGTTTTTCCTCTTCATCGTTCCACTTATCTCATTACTTCTCGACTTGTCACTTGCATGTGGCATGGTAGGTCGGCTTCCATCACTTCTGCTTCGCTAATCCTCGCTGACCCCTCCAATATTATCATCACCTATTTGTTACCTTAGTTCCCTTACTTGGACTTATCCTCCTCTGCAGTCGCCTCTCTTACAACAATGAGTTCTCCTACCTTCCATTGCTTTCAATTTTCTTTGTAAACCTGGTCTGTGCGCATCCCCTTCTTACTTATTTAAACCTATGCTGTATTGTTTGTATCTCTATTCTTAATCTACACTATACAAGCATACCTTCTTGAATCACCCGGAAGTCAAGCTTCCTCCCCTAAGTTCTTGTCCTTGTCTCCAAGTGTGACTCTTTGTTGATGCTCTTCTCTTCGTCCAAGACCTAGTAACTCTAGGCATCATTGTATAAAGTCCCAGCACCCCTGGGCATCCTCGCTAGTCTCCTTTGAGACTTCCTCATCCTAGTATCTCGTTATCCTTGCAGCTCCTCAGATGTCGGTCTCTTAGTGAGCATCGCCTGTTGAGTATCCTCATTGAATGAGACCTTTTTGGTATGCTTCGCATAACAATGTCACTATCTGTTATGGGTCTAACATTTTCTCTTCTTATCTTATCTAATCTTTTTATCTTATTGTGTCACACAATCTTATCAAAGATCTAATCATCTAACTATTGTGAATGCTCATCTTATCTTTTGGACTTAGAACTTTTTGCGCAATGGATGCTCCTTTCTAACAAATCTACAATCCCCTTTCGCCTAACACTGTTTCACCTTTCACTCATTACAATGCAGGCTTCTCTTCCATTCTACATGCGTTGCATGCATGCCATGCTTCCAATTCCATTCTACCACATTTTCATGTGCACATCATGCATTTCATCTTATTCACTTCTCTTCCATTATGCGGCTATAGAAACCTATGCTGCCACACCATGCCCACTACACATGTTACTCCCATATCTTAGATTAGATGTACATAAGTACAAACCATGTAAACATATATAAGCTTGAAGCTAGCAGCCAGAGAACTCCAGTCTAGTTCTTTTGGTCTTTTCCCCAAAAGATCAGAGTAGCCTCCTCAGCTCCTTTCCACACTCCACTTGAGTTTAACAGTTTTAGTGCAACCTTTGGACTTCATGTCTTTTGGGTTGTTTCACTACCTTATTGGTAGAGAAAGGTTTGAGATCTGGACAGATCACAAGAACCTTGAATACTAGAAAAAGCTGCAAATGTGATCACAATGTCAAGCCAGATGGCATGTGATTCTAGAAAAGTTCAATTATGTCATGTTGTACAAACCAGGATCTTCCAATGGTCGTGCTGACGCTCTCTCTAGATGACCAGATCATGGTGATGCTGTTCAAAATCACAACATGAACATTACAGTTCTCCCACCTTCTATTTTTATAAACAATATTTCCTTATCCACACTTTTCTATGAAAGTTTACAAAATGAAACAAAAAATATTACAAATGTTCCTTCTTTTACCTTTGATTTGGAACAAGCCATCTTTATTAATGAGAACAATAAAATTTATGTACCAGAAGCTCTTTGCTTTGAACTATTGAACATTTGTCATGATTTCCCTATCGGAGGACATTTTGGACATCACCACACCATTTCTCTTCTTACATGATACTTTACATGGCCTGGTGTTACAAAGGACGTAAAAGAATACATAGATCACTATGCAGTGTGCACCCTCATGAAGAGTAAGCAAAAGGCACCTGCTGGTAAACTCATGCCTCTTCCTGCACCTAAACACCCTTGGGAAGATTTGTCAGTTGATTTTATCATGGGACTTCCTATATCATCTTCCTTTGATTCCATTTGTGTTATAGTAGACCACTTCTCCAAAGAAGTTGTCTTTATTCTATGTCTAAAGACTTAGCTAAACTGTTTAGAGACAATGTTTGGTGCATTCACAGACTACCCTCTATGATAGTATCAAATAGAGGACCACAGTTTGTTTTGGACTTTACCACAGAGCTTTGCAAGCTCCTAGGGATCTCCCAAAAGATCTCCATTGCTTATCATCCTCAAACAGATTGTGAAACTGAACAGGTTAACTGAGAACTTGAACAGTATCTTCGCATGTTTATAGTGAAAAAGCAGGATCAATGGGCCAAATGGCTGAAGATGGTGCAGTTCCATCACAATAACTCCCTTTTAACAGCTACCAGCACCATACCATTTGCTATTACCTGAAATTATTTCCCTTGCTTAGGCTTTGAAGGAAATGCCAAGTTAAAAAACTAGAGAAAGCATGATATTGCAGGCCGATAAGAAGAGGTCAGACATCCCAGAGTACAAAGCTGGAGAAAAAGTCTGGCTTTCTACAGATAATCTCAAGCTTCCTTATACTGCTAAAAAGCTTATCCAAAAATGGATTGGACCTTATGAGATCACTGAGATTCTCCCTAATGCCATCAAACTATGTTTACCTACAACCATCAACATCCATCTGGTGGTTAACATTGCTCTGGTAAAACCCTACCGAGAACCTTTACCTGGTCAACCATCCATATGACCAGATGCAATTCAGGTAGATGAAAAAGGTTATGAGGTTTATGAGGTGGACTATATTGTCACATTGCAAATGAAATGTGGAATATCTCATACATTGGAAAGGATGGGACAAAACAGATCACACATGGGAATCAGCAGACAATCTATCCAAACATGCCAAAGACATCATCACTGACTTTCACCTTGCCCACCCTTCTACCCCAAGAAAACTCCACAGTATCTCAATTGACAATTTTCTTTCTTTATTTTCAAAATATGGTGAAGACATGAATATGAAGTATACAGCTACTCATCTGAAATACAAGTTATAAAGGGGGGTAGTGTTATAGACACCACTAAAGACACTTTTCTTTGCAGCACAATTGGTCAACCAAATGTGCATACTTACACTTTTATCCTCCTACTTCAGACTTCAACATTCAGACTTCAACCAGTCACATGACCTGAAGCATGTGACCATAAGATAGTCAGGTGATAGAGTCTCAACTCTGCCCCTATCTTAAACACATTCCCTTATCATAGCAATCATCTGTTAAAAACAGCAGACAGCTGGAGTCCAGTGTAAGAGACTGAGGGAAGGCGAAGTACACTGGACTCGAACAAAGGTAGGACGAGTCAATATAAATAAACAATGACAGTGCGCCACAATGTGGCACAACTGGTAGGTCACCTGAAAACGCACCAAGTGGTGCACAATCAATATAACTAACACTTGGAGCGGTCTCGAGTGATCTTGATGCCCAGAATCTCAGTGGTTGCGCCGAGATCGCGCAGTTTGAAGTGGGAGCGCAGATCAGTGATTGTGGCCTTGATGAGATCGAGAGATTTGGATGCAAAGGTCATGTCGTCTACAAACACAGGCAGGAGGATGCGGACATCACCTCGGACATAAATATAGAGGGCAGCATCGGAGTATGTCTGGGTGAAGCCCATGGACTCGAGAGTGGTGCGCATCTTGCGATTCCAGTGATTTCTGCCTTGTTTGGTGCCATAGAGCGCTTTCTGGAGCAAGCAGACAGTGTCGTGCTTGTTCCCTTCCACAAAACCCTCGGGCTGCTCCATGTACACATCACAGTCCATTTCGCCATTCAAGTAGGCATTGGAGACGTCGACAGACCACAAGTGGAGGTCGTGAATGGCTGCTAGGGCAAGAACAACTCGGAGAGTGGGGAGGCGCACAGTGGGCGCAAATACCTCAATATACTCAAATCTGGGTCGCTGTGAGAAGCCTTGGGCGACCAAACGAGCCTTGAAGCGGTCAAAGGAGCCATCAGCATGATGCTTCTTGGTAAAAACCCATCTCGAGCCAATAACTGGGCGATCCTTTGGCCTTGGGACAAGGGACCATGTGCCGTTGCTGCTATGGGCAGCCAGTTCGTCTAGAGCAGCCTGTCTCCAGTCGGCTGCGTCCTCTCTGCGCATGGCCTCTGCAAAAGACCTAGGATAGGTGGCACCATTGGCAGCCAAACAGCGAGCAAGGTCGGCATCTTCATCAGAAGGATCCTCCTCGTCTGAATCTTGGTCTTCCAACTGGGCAGGGCTGAGTTTCCACCATTCTCGAGGTGGGTGGCGATTCCTGCGAGGTAATCGAGCGCCAATGCCGACAGGACTGGGATCAGGAAGAGGTGCAGGTGCAGGAGGCGGTGTGACTGGTGCTGGTTCCTGTTCCTCGGCATCGACAGGATCAGCATGCCCCCCATGACGAGGCAGGACATCATCTTCGACATCCTCATCACTAGGGAGGTCTGGGGGCACATAAAGTGCGCTGGGAGACT